>JANHGB010018688.1:4451-52867 GCA_026283785.1 Coracopsis vasa | reverse complement strand
GGTGGTGAGTGGTTGTATTCTCTTCCCTTGTTATTTCCCTTATCATTATTATTATTGGTGGTAGCAGTAGTGGTTTTATGTTATATCTTAGTTACTGGACTGTTCTTATTTCAACCCATGGGAGATACATTCTTTTGATTCTCCTCCCCATCCCTCTGGAAGGGGTGGGGAAGGGAAAGTGGGGAGTGAGAGGGAGCTGCACTGTTCTGAGTTACGGCTGCGCTTAAACCATGACACCCGTAAATTGCTGTTCTCTTTAATGTGTGTTTTTAAAGAGCAGTCTTTCTCTTTTTGGATTGACACTAACAGATAAACATAAGCTACATTGTCAACCTAAAATCTTACATGAGTAAGATAACATTAGAAAAGTGATATTACTTTCCTTTTGTCAGGATTTTTATAGGACTGTAATATAATATTCTTCCCTTTGAAGGCAACTAAGAATGAAGACAGATTCTGGATCATAAGATATACCTATGATGTATATATCCAAGGAATGGATATAGAGTTCAGGATTTCAAAACCAAGAGACAACAAAACATGCTTTAACTACCATACGCCATTTCATCAGGTACATTGTGCTCCCTAATATGGATTTACTGCCTGAATCAGAAGATGAAGAAATGTGTATGCTACTGTTACAAAATATCTGCATGTTCTCTGGTTTTACTTTTAAAATAATAAGCTTGATTAGTGTGTTTGTCAAGATAATGAAAGACAATGGTTTTTTTGCATTGTCATGCCTTTTATTCTGTTAGATAAAATACTAACATAGTGAGTGTTAAAGATAACATGACAAAGTACTTCTAGACTTTTTTACAGATTAAGAACAGGAATTAATATAGGAATGGATCACCAAAGATCTGATAAATTGAGAGGGGTGTTCCAATATCTACCTTTTCTTCCTTTTCTTTTTTCAGTCAGTGTGCTTACAGGAATTTGATTTGGGCTACAACATTTTTTTCCCCTTAAATTTCTGAAGTGAGTTAGTTCTATTTTAAACCTGTGAGAAATATACTGATTTTTGATACTTCTACTGCTTAACACTAAGTGGTTTTGATTTTTTTAAAAGTGAAGTTTGGCAGGTGATTCATACATATGTCCTGACTCCTTGTAATCTGAGTTTAAAAAAAGTGTGTTATGCCTTCAGAGAAAGTAAAAAGTTCCTGAGAATGTTTTGAGGATCTTTTTTCAGAAAGATCTGTGAGTATTACCTCGATTTATTTTTTTTTTTTTTAATCAGGAAATATAGTGATTCTTGTACCTCTGCACACTATCTGATCACTCCAACAGGTAATGAAGACCTCAGTGCTGCCAGAAGACCTCAGTGCTGCCATTTTCAGTGTTGACTTAAACATATAGACATATACGTATTTTGATACAGAAACAGGCAATTATTCTTAATTACTGTACAACCGAAAGTATACATTCCTTGATTTCTGGAACATGCATCATTATAAATCAGAATAGTTCATTTGTAAAGTCTTCTTGTATTAAAAATACGTAATATATATTTAAATAGTTTTGCATCCCCATTTTTATGGCAACCTGATTCCAATATTCATTTTATATTAAAGACTGTACATAGTTCCAAAAGAAGTCTTTTGAAAAGGAAATATTTTGCATGGAGAGCACTGAAAATAATGAGGATGAGTCTGGCAACCACAAAGAGAAGGGCCATTCTCATGACTAAACTATGGAGTGACGCCTGCTGAGAATTTGGTTCTATCCCTTTCTCTGCCGGGATCCTATATAATGTTGAAAAAGTCCATGGAACTAAGTCTTTTCCTCTAGTCACCCATGAGAAGGCCCACCTGAGTCTATTCTAATTTGCAGTTAAGAACTGTGACAGAACTCTAGGAGATATTCATTTTGAACAATAAATTGACTATCAATTAATCTGAAAAAATTAGATCCACATCTTGAAAAACTGAATGCTGAGACTAGTGGAAATTAAACCTATTTATCAGACAGTCTGTTCATTAAAATTCAAATGGAATATCTTCAGGGAGGCAACCCACTCTTAATGAGATTTCTCTGATAATTAGTGAGAGTCCAGCAGAACCATTCCTGCTTAGTAACAATAGATTTCTCTTTGGTAGGTCACCTCTTAGATTCACAGGAGCCCTGACTACAGTGTTCATAGCTTCTCATTAGTGTGTGTTCTAAAGAGTTAGAATCACAGAATCACAGAATAGAGTTGTAGGGACACTGTTTCTTTGGTGGAACTGTGGAGATGCATATACATTTTCCCATAGGGCAGTTAAATATTTGTGGTTTTGATTTAGAAGAATATTGATTTAGAAGAGGAATGAAATTGAAGAGAGGCAAGTTTAGGGAGAAGTCAGATGTCAAAATCCTTCATGAAACAAAATTACTTTTTGTCATTAAATTCCAATGGAAACTATTAATTTCACTTTCTCTGTATCTCTACAATACTGTTCATAACACCTCTTCTCCCCATAGGAACTTTTATGCATATGAAATAATTAATATCTTTAAAGCATTCAACCAGCATAGATGTGGTGATGAGCACCAGAAGTAAGTCCTGTGAGAACATGGGTAATTGGCTGTTCAGAACAGAGCTAGAATAATATGGGCTAGGCAAAGACAAACATGAATATTGAATAGCTACTTATGAAGGAAAATTCAACATCTCTTGTGTTGACTAAGGAAAAGGTCCACTAGGAAAAAATACTGATAACTTAAACTAGTCTTTTAGACCAGTTTATAATGTGCCTATACAAATGGTCACATGAACACCTGAAATGAGCTTGTGTGATCCCATGTGTGCTGTCACAAAGGGACAATATAGCGCTAGCTTCTCCAAATGGTTTTAACTGAAACTGAAACTGAAACCTTGAAAACAGAATCTCAAACTTCTCTATTTTCTGTGCTTGGTAACTACACATATTTTGCAACTGATTCATAGGAATAACAAAATTTATACTTCCAATTAAGAAAAGGCACCACAATAACATATTTCAGGAATCTACTGAAAAATACTAAGACAATGAAACATTTTTCATAAAATTGTTTATTCAAGACAAGCATTTACATTCACAGCATACCTAATTAAAAGTATTCAATAAAAGTTCATTAAGTATATCATTGTATAGACCAAACAGGGTCTGGATAACCAGACCAGCTATTCTGTTGGTCAAGAATCGACAAAACTCCAACCCCAAAGTTTCTAAACCTGACTGCCTAGGAGATAAAAGTCCTCATTCAGTCCACTAAATTTCTAATGTATTTTTCCTACCTGTACCACTAAAAAACACCCTTCTCTTTATTTTCCAGATGAAAAAGGGAAACAACACAAATAAAGGTTTTTCAGTCACCAAAAGAATTTTTTCATGTCTTGTCCTTATTGGCTACACTGAACTTTAGTCTGACTAGAATTTGCAATACCAGCCCACACAATTCAGGAAGAGAATATAGTTCCTCTCAAACAATATTCACAAACCCAGAACGAAGGTAACCTAAACCAGCAAATAATGTAAAAACTATGGACAGGAAGAATGCAAAATTGGTTATTTAAAGAAGAGCAGAAGAAAAATGATAATAAAATCATCAAACTATAAAAAAGTAGACTTCTGCTTAATTATCTCTGTTTCAATTATATGCTGCTCTGTGTGCTTCTTATGATAGTAACTGAAAGTCTTATATTAATCAATCTTTTCTCAAGACTTCCTTTGTAGGAAGGTCCAAAGCAAAAAATGTATTATTTCAAATCAAAATATACTGCTGTGTCTGCTGGGTTTTGTTTATTTGTTTGTTTGTTTTGTTTTGTTTTTTATCAGAAATAGCTTAAAAAACGTAGATTAACTTCATGCAGACAGCACAGGAGCCAGAGATATATATATAAGGTGATTGAGGAAGGCAGTTTTATTTATTGCAGAGCTTGAGAAGAAACAGGCAATAGAAAAGGAGTTGTGGGATGGAGAGCTATCCAGAAAAGATTCCCAAACTAAGCTATTTGCAACACAAATTAAGCAGCCTTGGTGACATTGCAAGAAAACATTATACAATGGTAGATTTTATACTGCTGGAGAAATTTAGAATTTTCTAAATTACCCACACATTTTATAATGAGACCTTCTCACTGACAAATATCCAGCAGTTAGAAACATTGGTACTTGGTACATCTGCATAGTGGAAATATCCTATCATCCTTTCAGCACAATTCAAGTACATTCTGAACTGGAAAAATGTAGCTGTTTTTTGAATACAAATTATCCAAAATAAATCCAACTGTTATTTTAAATGTTAATTAAATTAATCTTACTTTACAAATTAAATTAATCTTATTTTACATACTCTTGATATCTGAGAAGATGTCTCAGAATGTCTCAGCATGCTTTTTACTAAATGACTCGAGAAGGTCCATAAACAATATAAATCTCTATCAAATAGAGTAGTTCAGTTGGAAAAGTGAGCACTTTAAAGTTCATGCAGATTACTCTTCTTCTGCTCTTGTTTCATTCATTTAAGAGTCAGTCACTTTGCAAAGCCAGCTTGATCAACCTACTTTGAGCTTTGATCGGGGAATCAGCTGCAATGTGTGAACGAGATCTTACAGGTAAAGACAGACTATGGTGCTTTGCTGAAGCAAAGTATCCAGTGTATTACATTTAGAAAAGATATGAGCCCTACTTCTCCTCTGGATCATGGGAATTATCAATGTTGTTCTTGCCATGTGATCTGACATGTTTCTCCATCACTACAGAATGCAATATTCCAAAAGCAGCACCCATTCCTCCACATGAACTTTCACAGGATTTCTGTATACTTCAAGAAGAAAGGTACTTCCCTGCTGTGGAAATGAAAAGAGTTCTTTCCATCTCACTACTGTGTTCCTTAACCAAAGAGAAACAAATGCTAAACTGCCCATTTTAAATCAGATAATTTAAAAGCACTGTTTGTTCAGTAGTCCTTTCATGAAAGTGAGTCAGAAAACTGCATTTTTTTATAGTGCCTTATGTTGAAAGACCAGTAGAAATGCTAATAAAAGACTATGTCTTTTGTTGACCTTTTAAAAACGTCTCTTTAAACACATCTGCCTGCTGAAAAAATACCCTGTGGGATGTGCTGCCCTCAATGTCAGAAAACCCTATATTGCTTTATGACAACGAAACTACAATTCAAGCAAATCATCTTCAAGTCCTGTAAATTTTTGCTTTCTTCCACATGAAATTTGAAAGAAAAGGTGTTGAACAGCCATCTGGTATGGTGTCCATAAGGATATGCAAATTTAATTGGAAAAAATGTTTGTAATTAACATACTAGGTTTAAAAGAAACTTTTTTTTTAAATATTCCAATTTTTTGGTTTTGGTTTTTGATTTGGTGTTTCTTTTTTTTTTTTTCCCCTTACATTTTGACATGCATGTTGGCCATAAACATTATTACATCAATAACAATTTTTGCCATTCATTTTCTGAAAAACTGATTGATCTGTCTTGGCTTGCAAATTCCTTGATATAGAAATTTAAGTCTATCAGATTTTGTAACCTGGAAGGCACAGGTAACTCCTGAAATGAAACCTATCCATGCTGTCATATGTATCATTTCAAAACTTAAAAAAAGGCAGGTAAATAGAAGAAATTCAAATCTCAGTGAATTTCAGCTGAAATCTCTCAAACTGGAGGCTCAGATAGATTATGTGTTTTAATTGGCCATGTTTTCTTAGAAAAGAATCTACAATTTTACTCAAGACCATGAAGACAGAAATTATATGAGCATATATGACCAAATTTGCAGGAACAATTTCAGAAGCAACTGGAATATCTGTTAGAACCTGAAATGAAAGCCACCTAGAGCTTCTATTATGTGCTTGGGAATTTTATAACTTCTTTTTCTTTTATACATGGACTATTACAAAACCAAAATAGAGTGACTCAGAGTGCATGGCGATGTTCATTTAACTTGGAGTTTAAGCAGTCTTCTATGAACTGGGAGGCATTCTGCAGAGGATAAAAATAACTATATTTATCCCATTTTCCTAAAGAGATGAAGCTGATACCATCATCCTGCATACAATCTGCCTGCGCTGACTGTAGTATCCATTAACAAGCTTGGCTAAAAGAAGGCTTTGCAGTTATGTTATTTGTAAAAATGAGAAAGGAGTTAAAACTTACGAGAAAGATCTGTGAGTCATAGAACTTCACTTGATCATAAAACAACTGATCAAGTGAAAAGCTTCAGAATGAGGTCATATGTTCTTAAAAATCAGAGAATCCAAAGTGAAAAAAACTTCACAAATGCTGTAAAAATTCAGCAGACTGGTGCAGAATCTTAAAGAATAAAACCAATCAATGACAGAGTCAGAATTAGTCCTGATTAGATTGAAAGCTTCTTGGTTGATTATAAATACAAGTATTGATAGTCAATGTCAAGTTCTTATTGATTCGAGTGGCAATAAACTAAGTCCATGATGCCCTCAAAAAAGATTCTGTTGTTGATAACATAATTACTTCCCTTATTAACAACTGTTTAAGGTATTTGTATTTTTAGCCCTGTTTAACAGAAGATGAGCTACAGTTTAGAAAATTCAGAATTAAAATAAATGGAATAAGAATTTTTATGGGTTTTTTTTTTCTCTGATTTTGGACTTTGATCAGTGATGGAGTTATTCTGAAATTTCTCTTGAAATTGTATTTGAATTACCTTTTTTTCTTCCTTTTATAATCATTATACTTAGCAGGAAAAAATAACGTAAGATCAGTATTTTCCTCACTCACTGTCATGTTGGAAAGTGATCACCACATGTGCAGTACAGGTCTTGCTGACTTTAAAAATGTATCTGTTTTGAAAAGCCTGCAACCTGAGGTAGGACTAAAAACTCTGTTACAGGCTATCAAAGAGACAATTATGGTGAAGAAATTTAGATACCCATATTAGTCAGACATGTTATTCCTCCTGAGGTCTTTAAAGACAGCTACTTATTTCCACTGATTCTGCAAAAGAATTAAACATTTCCCATTCCAGTTTGTTTTGGAGCTGGGTTAGTTGATAGCATGTATGCTGCTCATGCGTAGTGCAAGAGGAAAACAAGCCACCGAAAAATGCTGGCAGTCATATTGTTTTAATCAAAGGATATTAAATTCTGCTGAGGACAGATCTCACTATTCCCAAGGTAATAGCTGCCCCTGGATATAATTAATTCATAGCTCTAGTTTAGAGATGTTGGAGAAAGCAAACTGACTTTACACTTTCTGATTTAAACAGCTAGATCTTCCTTATAAATGAGATATGACCCAACTAATTCCTCTTTTGTGACAAATAAATAATAGGAAATACACAAACTAATCTCCATAGTGATATTTATCTGATAAAATAAGGTTATGCTTAAGTCATTCTTCTCTCTAGGCAATCCAGGTTTAGCATTTTATGATTTATGTTGTTTTCTTCTGCCTCATTTTGCCCTGATTAAAATGTTATGACTGTTAAATTTTATCAGTTTTTTCAAATAATAGGGTTTTTATGACTTTTCCATCTTTCTTAAATATTTTTTTCTTCACTAATGACTCGTTCTTGTCCTATAAGGTTTTTTTGGCTATGCAAAACACCATACTTTGTTTCTAAAGGAAGATATTCAGAAGTTCATCATTCAACTAAACCAATACTAAAAGTTATCAATTTTTTGTTGTATTGCTGTTAGAATAAAACTCATGACTTATTTTTTTATCATCCTGTTTGCTTCCTGACACAAAATTAAAATAACTGCATGGTGCTTTTCATCGGAACGCAAAAAAAAAAGAAAAAAGAGATACTCTTGAATTGCCTCATGCCTGCCAGAACAAAATGATAACTATTTGGTAGTTATGGAATAGACAAAGAAAAATCATAAAACAAAGCTACCATATTGGCTCATCTACAGTCTATCTGATTAGATGTACAATATTATACTACTGCATCCCAAATCAGATGCACATACCATGTTCAGTGTTTACTTTTCCTTGAAAGTATCTCATGAGATTTCAGAAAGTTACAGTTTGTGATTTCTAGCAGGGTGTGAGGCTGAATATAATGACTTTACCACTTCTCCAGTATACACGAATCATAATTAAGAAAATTATGTAAGACCAGATAAAGCTCTAAGCAGAGGCAAACAAACTTGATTTGGGGATTTGAGAAGAAATAATTTACTTCACAGTCTACATATATTTCAGGAAAGCTGCTGACAGCTTACTAATAGTATGCAAAGGCTTAGGTTAATCAATCCTAACTTAAGACCATTAGAAATAAAATTATTACATTCAAGTTTGTGTACTAAACACTGAATAGTCACTTCTTAAAGCTTCTATAAGTACATCAGGTATAAAAGGAAAACAGGGGAAAATGTGAGCCCCTTCCAGAAGGAAATGGGAAACATGGTAACCCAAAATAAGGAGAAGGGCTAGGCACTCATGAGTTTTCTGGCTTGGTCTTTCACCAGCAAGTGCTCCAGCCACATTGCCCAAGTCATAGAGGGCAAGGGCAGGGAATGGGAGAATGAACTGCCTGCTGCAGAAGGAAGCAGCATTGAGATCGTCTGAAGAACCTGAAGGTGCAGAAGCCCATGAGACCTGTCGACATGCATCTGTGAGTCCTGAGGAACTGGTGGATGAAGTTGACAAGCCATTATTCACCATATTTGAGAAGATGTGGCAGTCTGGTGAAGTTCCTGCTTACTAGTAAAGGGAAAACATAACCCTCATTTTTAAATAAGATATAAAAAGGAAGACCCAAGGAACCACAGGCCAGTCAGTCTCACCTTGGTGCCCGGCAAGATCGTGGAGCAAATCCTGCTGAAAACTATGCTAAGGCAAACAGAAAATAAAGAGATCATTAGTGACAGTCAACATGGCTTCACTAAGGGCAAATGGTGCCTGACAAATTTGATGGCCTCCTATGATAGGGCTGTAGCATAGGTGGATAAGGCCAGAATGACTGATGTCATATACCTGGACTTGTGCAAGTCATTTAACACTGTGTTGATTAACCATCTTGTCTCTAAATTGGAGAGGCATGGATTTGATGGATAGACCACTCACAGATAAGGAATTGGTCGGATGATCATGCTCAAAAATTTGTAGCCAATGTCCAAGTGGAGACCAGGAATGAGTGGTGTCTCTCAAGGGCTGGTATTGGGGTCAGAACTGTTCAACATCTTTGTTGGCAACATGGGCAGTCAGATTGAGTGCACCCTCAGTGGGCTTTCTAACACCAAGCTGTGGGGTGTGGTTGACACACTGGAGGGAATGGATGCCATCCAGAGGGACCTTGACATTCTTGAAAGGTAGAACAGCACAAAACTTAAGAAGTCCAACAAGGCCAAGTGCAAGGTCCTGCACCTGGATTGACACAATCCCACGCAAGGCTACAGCCTGATCACAGATTGGATGGAGAGCAGCCCTGAGGAGAAAAACGTGGGAATGTTGGTTGATGGTAAACAATATGAGCTTGCAATGTGTGCTTGCAGCCAGAAAGCCAACTATATGCTAGGCTGCATCAAAAGAAGTGTGACAAGCAGGTGAAGGGAGGTGATTCTGCCACTGTGCTCTGTCTCGTGGAAGCCCACCTGAATTACTGCATTCATGTCTGGGTCCTCCAGCATAAACATGTGGACCTGCCTGAGCAAGTCCAGAGGACGGCCACAAAGATGACAAAGGGCTGGGGCACCTTTCCTATGAAGGCAGGCTGAGAGAGTTGGGCTTGTTCAGCCTGAAGGAGAGAAGGCTTCAGGGAGACGTTCTAGCTACCTTCCATTACCTGAGGGGGACTACAAGAAATCTGGAGAGGAATTTTTTTACAAGAGCATGTTGTGATAGGACAAGGAGTAATGCCTTTATACTGACAGAGGTTAGATTTAGCTTAGGTATTTGAAGAATTCTTTACTGTAGGAGTGGTGAGACGCTGGAACAAGTTGCCCTGAGAAGCTGTGGATGCCCCACCCCTGGAAGTTTTCTAGGTCAGGTTGGATGGGGCTTTGAGCAGCCCAGTCTAGTAGAAAGTGTCATTGCCCATGAAACTAGGTGATCACCTTGAAGGTCCCTTCCAATCCAACCCATTCTATGATGGTATGATGATGATCATATGAATTGAAAAATGTAATCACAGGATAATTTTTTTTCACTGTAAAATAGGCAGCTGAGGTAAATAAATCACACTTTGGAAATGCTCTTGTGTTAAGACCATCTGAGGTTACCATTTCAGATTTGACATGCAACCTAATATTAAACCTGATTATTCACTACAAGGACAGAATTAAAAATGCCAGAAAATTAATGTAGTGTAGTGTAGTGTAGTATAGTATAGGTATAGTACAGTACAATACAGTATTCTATAACTCAGTGATAAGTAATCTTAGTATACACTGAACTTAAGCAAAATGTATAGCAAGTGTTATGTTTATGATTCATTCAGTATACTTGTAATTACTGTGATCTTCTGTTACAATGGAGACAGAAGAATTGAACTATTTATACTTGGTGTGAGTCTGGTAGCTAGGGATTTAGGTTTTCCCCAGTTGCTAGACAAAAAATCTATAGATAGCAGAATGTTATTCACTTTGGATATCCTCCGAGTATTTCTTGCTAAAACCGAAAAATGCTACAAACACAATTGTGGTCCATTGCTCCTGAAATAATAAATATTCTTCTCTCTCATAAACAAGTTAAATAATAAAACCATAAATAATAGTCAACTGGAATATAATTAATTGGTATTATAGGGCTGTAATCTATATCTCCTCTCTATTTTCAATTTTGAGGTATTTCATTAGTTGCAAATGAAGATACATTGTATAATTACACAATTCTTGATTTCACATTCCTGGTTGGGTTTTTTCTTTTTTTTTCCTAGAAAATTTAGTACTACAATATTCTTAAATTTCCTTCATGTAAGTTATTCACTTCAGTGTCTTGAGACATATCTTAGAAGAAACCGAATTGAACTGTGAAAATCCTTATTTCCACCAGGAATTTTATTTTTAGATATTTTTGCTCTCCCTCCATCTGCCTTTGAGCTATTTTCTGTGCTTCAAGCATGAACAAGAAATATTAATCCAATTTCTAGTCTCTGTGAGGCACATTAAGCTAGATCAAATGCACCTCAACTGACCTCTTTAGGGACTATGCATTTATTTAGCTGTTTCATTGTCTCACTGCCATTAAAACTGCACAAAACTCAGACCTATATACCGTGGAAAATACAGATTTTTCTGAAGTGGATGAAAAGAAACAGTGAACAGTAGGCACCTTATTGCTTTTTGCCAAAGGAAAGATTCTACTCTGATTCCCAAACTAGCAATCACTCAAAACCAATGCATTTTAGACTGTAATTCGCTCAATATTCAGTTTACTCACAAGGTAAAATAAAACAGCAGTATAGATAGTACCTGTTCTTAAAAAAACACTTCAAAGAATATGAAGCAAAAAAGGCAAACAATGAGTTTTTCCTTTCCCTTCCTTGCTTTCTGGCAGTTACAGCAGTAAGAAATCAGTGTTTCCCATTCATGGGGTTAGGTATTATCTTCTGCACTTAGGAGAACAAAGGCTGATCAAAGCATTTCTCACTTTACCTTCCTTCTCTCAACTAAGATTCATAGTCTTTCTCTGTTATAACATTGCTCCTTTGATAATTTAATATTTTTTTTTTTACTTACAAGTCATAAATATTATGAAGAAATAACTTGGGATACCACTTAAATGACTCTACAACACACTTGAATTTTCATAGCTGCTATTAATTAGTGTTTACAATTAGTCTTTCCTCAACATTACATTTACACGATATCCAGCAGAATAAAATGGTATGCTGAGGTGTTATTTCCAGCTATATATGTTGGTCTTATACCGCAACTGATATTGCTACGATTCTTATTAAAGACAGCCGTTAGTTTTCAATGTTGGATGTATGTTGTAGATGTTTGAAAACAATCTGCCAATGGTTGCTGGGGAGGAGCAAGCCAAGCCAAACTAAGCTAAGATAAGCTAAGCTAAACTAAGATAAACTAAACTATAACTGATATACAGATTAAGCATTTATGTGACTGACCAATAAATTCACCCAGTGGAAGAAAGCTCAGAGGAGGTGGGGTGGATCAGCTGACTACATCACAGCTGCGTGGGTCAGCTGGTGGTGTAAATGTGTCTCCCTGAGTTTATTAAAAGAGTGTAAATAGGCTGAGAAAGTTGGGGCTGCTCAGCCTGGAGAAGAGAAGGCTGCATGAAGACCTCATAGTAGCCTTCCAGTATCTAAAGGCTATAGGGATGCTGGGGAGAGACTATTCATTAGGGACTGTAGTGATAGGACAAGGGGTAAGGGGCTCAAACTTGAACAGGGGAAGTTTAGATTGGATATAAGGAAGAAGTTCTTTACTGTAAGGGTGGTGAGGCACTGAAATGGGTTGCCCAGGGGAGTTGTGAATGCTCCATTCCTGGTGGTGTTCAAGGCCAGGTTGGACAGAGCCTTGAGTGACATGGTTTAGTGTGAGGTGTCCCTGCCCATAGGAAGGGGGTTGGAACTAGATGATCTTAAGGTCTTTTCCAACCCTAACTATTCTATGATTCTGTATGTGGGAACATCCTTTTTCAATGGCTTACATATAAAATCGTATATTCTAGGTTCTCCAGAACTGTAGCTGTAACTTCATACAGCTTTACAGTTTGCAAAGGCATTGTTTTCCCTATCTGTAGAAAAGTAAACAACTGCTGTCTAAGCACAGAGTTTGCATCTGCTTTAGCTAAATAAATTGCTTAGCAAAAGGAGCCATGGTAATACCTGAACCTGTTTTGCCGAAGGCAGTATCGAGGTACTTTTTTCTGGCTGCTGGGTAATGATATGCTCTGCTTTTGGGATGGTGTGGTTAAATGCAAACCTCTAGAGCAGCAGGGTGGTGTGAGTGTCTTCTGTTTCACCACTGGTTTTGCTTGCCATCTTCATGTGGGGAGCTGAATCTGACACAACTCAGCTGTTCATTCTACTTGAAAGTAACCTCATCCATTCCTAAGTGTGCTGCTTCTGGTCTCCCTGATGTCCTGTTGCTTTTCATTAGGGTTGAGAGAACTGATTCTCATAACCACCCTAAAACAAAGCCTTTTCTTCTGAAACTCAAATCTACATGGATTTTAATGCAGATACGTACACATGCTGTTTTATTGATGAATATATGTCATGCTCATGTGTCAGTATTATTCTCAGAATAAAGCCAAAACACGGCACTATACCAGCTACTAGGAAGAACGAGGACACTATATAAATGGCTGTAAACTGAAAGAGGGTAGATTTAAATTAGATTGTAGGAAGAAATTCTTTACTGTGAGGCTGGTGAGATGCTGGCACAGGTTGCCCAGAGAAGCTGTGGCTGTCGCATCCCATAAGTGTTCAAGGCCAGGTTGAATGGGACTTTGAACATCTGGTCTAGTGGAAGGCGTCCCTGCCCATTGCAGGGGCATTGGAACTAGATGATCTGTAAGGTCCTTTCCAACCCAAACTCTCCTATGAAAATCAACAATATAGTGTTCTATGAAGATACAAAGAACAGCTGCAGCTGGAAGCTTCTTGGCCAGAAAATGACTGAGTTGGGTTTGGATTCAACTAGTCTGGATCTGAACTTTTCTTCACTTTGACCTCAGAAAGTGATGATTGTGTTCTGCATATCATCTTCTTTCACAACTGTCCTCCCCAGTTGTGAGATGCAGCTTTGTGATAAGAATAAGGATGAGCGCTGCCTCAGCATGTGATCAAAGTCAGCTGTCATAGGTTTTGAAAGAAGATTGCTTGTTATTCTTTGTGACCTTACAAGGCTTAAGACTTCTAAATTATCACTCATTATACTAAGAAGGGTGTATGCTTTTGTTTTGCCCTGACCTGAATTACCATTCTTTTGCTAAGTGATCATAAGGACTGCTGGGCTGAATTTTGTTGATAATTAGTTACCCTCTCCTCTCACAGTTCCTAGCCAGCAGGAGGGGAATAAGAGAGGGGCAAGATAGGAGCTGATTCTAAAATTTTAAGCTAATGACTGTGTAAGAAGTGATAGAGTGATGGGGCAGCATCAGCTGTTAATCTGTGTAGAACCCTGCACCTTGTACATGGCAGCTTGAGGTTAAGTGCAAAGTACTTCACTGTTTAGCAATCTCTTGTGTCTCAGACATCAGTTACTTTCATGGGAAAAAAGTAATCTGTAGCCCAGACTAATTTGGAAAGGCGAAATCTCACCTGCTATCTTGTTTCCTTCTGCACCTTGCTTGCTAACACATTGCAGAGGACTTTGACATGCTCATGGCATTCATATGTCTGCAGCATGCTATGGTTGTGCTGTGTTTTTTACCTAAACTAATTTAGTCTAACAAACAAGAGCAAGTCCTCAGCAGAGCAGTAGGTATTTTCTGTGCCATTCCTAAGGCCAGCAGTATATTAATGCTGTATTGCTTCAGTGTTAGCTCGATGTTATATATTTAGTGCAGGACTGTTAGAGAGTAATTGTTGTATTCTAGAAGCATCTCAATACTGAATACAGTCCTTCCAAATGAAAGCTCACCATTTCAGCTGCCATAGAGGCAATCTCTGGGAATGCTGGTAGGAATTGAATGAGTACATTTCCTTAGACATTTCTTCTGTGTGGCTTTTAAAGTCCAAGGCCACATAAAACATCCTTTTAGCAAACTGATACCCTGCAGAGCAGAAATATAGTTGTTGCTACTATAAAGTTATCTAAAGTAGCTTAGTATAATGATACTTTTTTATAAACTAAGTGTGCGTTTACTTTTGATAGTTAGGGATGTAGATACCATGAACTACAATGCCATCATTATGATAGTCTAAATGCCTGTTTAAGCAGAGTACTTACTCGTTGACAGCTCCTGTACATTCCCATGCTTGTTCACTGTTGTGAGAAGCTTAATTTGTCCACTTGGCAAGTAATGTCGTAGACAAGCTTGCAGTTGGAGTGCAGTAACTTCTAAATTACTGTTAGAAGAGCTAATTGTGCAGTCCATTAAATTCCTGCTTAGGACAAGCCAATGATAAGATCTTGAGAACTGAAGTCTTAGCTCTCTTCTGTGGATAAAATCACATAAGTCTAAATGCTTTACAGCACCTTAAGGGATCTTTTTAATTCAGGGTAGTGATAGCCAAGTGAATGCCAAACTTGAATAGAGATGGCTCTGATCACCAGTGTGGTACATAGGTTTCAGAGGTGGTTAGCGTTGAGGGCAATGTTAAGAGCAGACCGAAGTTTCATCTTGCACACAAATGTGGTTGTCATCTCTCCACTTTGTGTATCTATGCCAAGGTCACGTATGTACTTAATTTCTGCAATAAAATTGATTATGGGGCCATTCTTTTTTTTTTTCTTTTACTTTTTAACTGGTTTAATTGCCTAAGCTATTTGTCATGTAAATCTCAGTGACTGTGAGATTTAAGACTATCTTAAACATCACACTTCTTTTTATGGATATATGAGGCAAAATTGAGACATAATGTTTGTAGAGATCTAGCCCAGAAAATTTTCTCTAGGTACATTTTTCTGTCTTTGTTGGTCCAGAATGTTTCCTGATAATTAGATTTTGATGTTGAACTTCTGTACTAAACTTTGTAAGTATGACACCCTGCCATATAAGCAGGTAGGCCTTTTTAGTTAAGGCCTTTAGTTTTAAGGTGTTTTAGTTAAGTTTAGTTAGATAGGCCTTTAGCAGTTAAGGCCTTTTTAGTTACGAGCAAAATCTTTTAAGTCCATTGGAGTGTGGCTGGGAGCTAAGTGAAACATTATTGCTGAAACATCTGGACTTACTGATTTTTGAGATTTTTGTCAGTAGCTCACACCTTAACTGGAATAGAAAAGGCATCTGCAGGAGATCTATATGTATATATTTATATAGTTTAATAGGAAAATTGTCTGTTAACGAAAGTTCTGTTCTGAATCTCAGTATTAGCCATCATTTTATATTAAATAACTGAAAAGATCCTCCTGCTAAGATGTATTAAATAAATATCTTAAGAGAAAGTAATAGGTTTGTTTATAATTTCTAAAGCTTAATGCTTAAAAGACTGCAGTGCTGGCCATTAGTATTAAATCTATAGTTGAAATCTTACTTGGTCAAAGATGTGCATGCTTCCCACCCGCCTTATGGATTTAGAGCTTGAAGAGTTTGTTATTTGGATGCCCAGACTACTGTTTCCCCAGACAGAAGCCAAATTTCTGAGTATTGCTGCTTCGATGCTCTATCCCAAATCTTGGGGACAGTCTCTCTAAATAAACTTTTTGTTTTATCAGCTCACCCCATTCTGAATCTCTAGATTCACACTGAGGAGAAAACTCCAGGTGTTCTTTTAGCGCTTGGAAGTTTGTTCTTAAAGTTGTCAATGAGCAGAGAGTTGTTTGCATATGTCAGTTATGGCTGTTGTGTTCTGGTTATGGATGCAAATACAAATTAGTATCATACTTAGAATAGAAGATCCATCCTTCTATAAGAGGTTTTGCTTTTCCAAATTTGAGCCCTGTCTTTTGACTGTTGCTTCAACTAAAAATGCCAGTTAATGATTACATAAACTGTAACATTATATAAACAGTGAAGTAAGTGGGACATAATCTTCATCTTTTCCTCAGGAAATTAAAAAAAAAAACAAAAAAACAAATCAGAGCAAACATAGGGGATGTGAAGAATTGTTGAAGTTGACTTTAGTTTTCAGATACAGAAGTTATCTGTCATTATAGCAGGTGCTGTGTGTGCAGATAGTTAACATAATTCTTCAGTGTGCTTACAGGAAGAACTCAGATGCTTTTGCAGACAATATAATGAAAATTAATCAGAATCCCCTGTATTTTTATGGAGGACATATGAAGTTGATCTCACTACCTGTCATTTTACAGATTCTTCGATGTGAGTGGTTGGAATAGTAGCTAATAGATTGGTGCTATTGTCATTCTGTTTGTAAGCAGTTTAGTTATGGCAGAGGGAACACCAAAGCAAGTATGAAAGAGGAATAACATAATCCATATGCAATGGAGGAAGCATGTAGATTTTGAGTATTTAATGGATAGAATTGTTGGTGACTGATACTAATTACTGTTTATTGTTACTGCACATGGTTTCACTGAACATAACTTACTCCTATGATACTCAAGATAGCAACAATCTAAAATTTCACTTCTCTGTTAGGGGAAAGAAATTTTTAGGTGGAGAATTCTGTATTGGAAATACCAACTTCCAGCATCATGCTACATGAGCCTGTGTCATACTGGCAGTTGGTAACCAGCGCACACATATTGAGGAAATAGCGATGCTTTCAAAAATTGCTGAGTATCATTTTTAATTTTAGTACAGAGGTTAGGTTTATGTTAGATGTGATATATTCTCTTGAGGTGCAAGGAGGCAGCTTGATCTGGCAGCAGCTGGAATTTGTTGGAAAGAATTGTTCAGCTTGTATTAAACTGCAGACACATTTTTTGTTCTTCTTTTGAATCAATAGAATACGTGTTGATTGAAGAATTGTATTCTAGTCCCAGTTAAGGCAGGTACAAATGTCCTAGTTAATGGAACAGATAAGGTGGTCTGGTTTACAAGAATACTGTGAGGTTTGGATACCTGTTTGAAAAAGAAACCCAATGTTGACCAAACTGTACAATGTTTTGTCAAAACTGGGTTCTCCTGAAGCATTGATCTGTGTTGTGAAATTAATTCCTAAAAAGGTATTAATTAAATTAATTAACCTTTTAAAAAATGCAAATAGTAACTGAAGGTAGGATATAAAAGGAATTACAGAGTTTTCTAGTAATTCTGATACTGTGTTAGAAGTGTTGCTTCCCCACATTTAAGTGCTCGATTCCTTCTGAAAAATAAGTCCTAGAGCTGGGAAGATAGTGTTGTCATGCTGGCACATACCTCTGACCAAGGCTTTTTGTATTCCTGTATTTGTCTGTCTGACTGTAAAGTCTGCATATATTCCTTTCTTGCCCCTTCTTTGATTCTGACAATGTTTTCCTTCTGCCTTCTCAAAAGCTCCCGAGCCCTTCTGAAGTGGAAGCCCTGTGGTCCTCTTTATTTTGCACCCCCTCCTGTTCAAGAATGGTGCTTTCTCCAGTTCTTCCTGTCCTTTCTGTGTAGCCTGTGTATTACCATCTCCTTATAAGCCCTTGCTCGTTAGAGTTATTCTTGTTGGAATCTAGGCTACAAATAATCTTTCCATGCGGCAAGTTGCTGCCTCTGATAAATGCAGGCTGCAGCCAGCAGCTGGCAGGGAGACTCATTTGCTGTCATACCCCTGAATTGTGAATTAGGCTTTTCTGGTACTTTTCATTTGCACCAAAATCAGGAATGTTGTGTTTATGAACGCTGCCTGCAGTTTTGAAATCAGTCTGGTCTAATACTATGTAAAGAAATGTATTCAGTTGAAAGTTAAGCTGTGAATTCTTCTGGAAGGCTACTTACATGAAACTCAGTTAAAGCAAAAGTAATGCTGTATCTGTAAGATTTAATTCTGAAGTGTCTTTTAAAAATGTACTGCAAATGTTCATATTAACTATAATATATAAACTAAAAAGACTGTGTGGATCTGATTTATGTAAGCATTTTCCATGGGAATCCCAGTGCCTTATATGGTCAACTTGCTTTGTAGTGTTTCAGTGAAATGAAGGCAGCCATCCAAAAACCAAAGGAAAAAAAACAGCCCAGCTGGCTTTAGCCCTGTCTATAATACCGTCTTTCTTGGCCTCCTTCAGTAACACAGTAGCTAATTATTAGAACTAAAAATGTGGCAAGAGCCTGTGCAGCTAGTAGAAGAAATTCCTTTTGTGGCGGTGACTGTATACCAAAGATTTAATGCTAATTTAATAAAGAATAGTAGCATATAAATAATACAGCTTTGTTGCATGATGAACTTTTGCCATCAGATAAGCTGTTGTGCCTTTACCCAAGCTTGTTGTAAACTGGTGGTGATTCCTGGAGCTGTTATAAACAAAGTTTAGTTGACAGAATCCAGCGTGCTTTTTTTTTTCCCCCGCTTGAATAGATGCTAACAGTTTAAATAAGTGCCTGTTGAGGCTTGCATATTAAGGGATTGCTTCAGAGAGATCTGGTTCAGGTTCCTCTGGAAACAGCATCTGAGTATGGTAGCGCCAGTCATTGAAAATAACTATGTTTGCAGTGAGGTAAGCTGCCCTGTATTTACTCTGAAGTATTAGGATGCACATGAGCTTCACTGTAATTCTTCTTGTGGTAACTTATATAGCTATACTTTAAAAAAGCCTCCCAAATGAGAGGCTAAACTATTAAACTTAGTCATATTTCTTTCTTCAGATATGCAGAATCCTGTTTTACAACAAGTATGATAAACTGAGAATGCAAGAATGTTGGTACTTTTATTTGGAATACTGATTGAAAACAACATATTTTCTATTGCAGAAAAGAAACAGAGCACTTTGTCACTTACCTGCTGTGATGAGTGTAGTATGCAGAAAAAATGCTATAGTGTTCATTTGACTTGCAATTAAGGGGTTGGTTTTTTTTTCTGTATCCAGACTGCCTGAGGCCTTTAGGACTCTTTCAGTTAATCATATAGCTCCAGTGCCTGATTTGTGTGGAAAAGAAAGGCCAATCAACTGAGCTCAGTAATAAGTCATCTCTGCTTCTGCTGATACGGGGCATTCCAATCAGCTTTCAGAAAAGCAGCTTTTGTTTCTCTATGTCTTTTGGTTTCAGCTCTTATTTTAGTTAGCTTCATCTAATGACTTCAACTCCTTGTACTAGCAGAAAGGGTGAACAGCTGATTCGTGTTCAGTTTCTCCATATTATTTCTGATTTTGTAGTTGTTTATTGTACAGTCATCAAAGTCATTTTGGTCTAGGCTGAAGGGTTCTGGCCTATTGAGTTCATGTTTTTCTGGAAGATAGTCCATACGTTTGTTAAAAAAAAAAAAAAAAGGATATCTACAAAGTTTGTTCTCTTACTATTTTCAGCCAAGAGCTGTAAAGGATTTTTTTAATACTTAATCAGATTGGGGAAGCAAAGAGAAAGTGTTCTTGGATGGATCTGTGTGTTTAATACCCTAGCATTTTGGAGGTTGCTAGGATTTTTCAGAAGAGCTCCTTTTTTAAAACATTTTCAGATTCGCCAGAAGACAGGAGTGTTTCAGAGAAAAGCTGATATCCAACAGAATTTACCAGTACTTAAAGAAAAACTGCGACATTGTACAGTGATATATCTGAGTTAATTTTTAATATACTAATGCAGAGCATGAAAGCAGTGCAGATGTCAGGTTGCTGTGGACTTCTAACATTCATTTAGAGATATGTTAGTGCTGTCTGTGCTGTGACCTCTTTGCCTTCACTAGCACAGAGGAAGAAGCTGCAAGATGCAAAAATAGAGTAGGGATGTAGGAGTGAGTCAGAAGAGTGGAGGCAAAAGCAAGCTGTCAGATGTGGGCTGGCTGTCAGGATGAAACTGAGAGTTAGGAAAATGAAATGGTGGTGTGGAAAAGGAAGGGGAAAGAAAGCAGATACTGGGAATACTGAAATAATTGAGCTCAGGTGTTGGTGTATTGAATATCAGCTAATTAATGTTGCCGGTGAAATCTGTACTTGGACTTAATGCATGTTAACCTTTTAATACTCTGTTATGTCATCATACCTAAATTGTGGGGCCTGTATAGAGGATTTGCTCTTGGGACAGTTCAGGACATCTGATAAAACAGATAAAACACACTGTTGCTCATGAGACTTCTGTTTTGTCAGTGTGGGGGAAAGAGTACGGATTAGGAGACTGCAGGGAAATCTGTAGAAACTATGCATTTGTGGCTGTAAATGTAATGAAAGGAACATTTTCTTTAGACAGGGAATATGTCTTATGATGATCTTTTTTTCTGTTTACTGTTTGTAAAATGATAACTCTTGTAGTGGAGGTTTCATGAAAATTTTGCCTGTGTACCTAAATGGTTGTAGGTGCTGATAGGTGGAAGAGCCCATGAGAAAATGAGTTCTGTTTGGAGCAAGATTTGAGTAATGCAGGCTGAACAGTGAAGAAAAATCTATAATTTTTAATAGCTGGACATTCTGAAAGCGCTGATCATCTATCTCTTAGATTGCATGAAACAAGTTCCTTTGGCCACAAGGAAATAGAGATCATGTAGGATTGCGCACAGGTCATATGTTTGTAGAGCCAGTTGCTTTGGCTTAGGCAGCATTAATTAGAGCATTTCCTAGTCCTGGAATACTTGGCTGTTCAGCCTTACTATTGCTTATATATAGGTGTGTGCATAAATAAATATTTAATGTAAAAGTAGACTCCTTAGAGAAGCATAAAGCTTAAGCATGTTTTGGCTAATTTAATAGTGCAAATTAAGCTGGCAGAACAGCTTTCCCCTCCAGGAATTCCTGTAGAGGTGTGCACAATAGAGGAGAAAAAGCAAGCTCAAGGCAGTGAAGGTAGTCTGCTGGTGTGTCCGGGACTGGGTTTCTCTTTTCTGTTTAACATGGAGGCAGTTTCTCACTGTGCACTCAGAGGTATTTGGAGCACAGCCCCATGCCAGACGGGAAGGTCTTTCATGAAAATAAATTGAGAACCCATTTTAAAAACAGTTTGCTTTGCAGGAGCTTTTGGTTTGGAGCATGAACAGTGGATGATTGAATAGTAGAGAAAGCCAGATGGGCCTTTGTCCATTTGTCTGAAATAAGGAAACTTGGAAATCTTCCCTGTTAAACCCTACCCCTGCCCTTGCCACTGCTCCGTCTCTGCCAGGGCCACTGAATGGTTATTTGCCAAAACTCAGCAGCACATAGACTTTCCCCATGCTGAGACAACATGGATGTTTACTGCATATAATCAAATCTGGGTTGTTTTTTTTTTGTGGTTTTTCCACCCGTTTAGCACTCAGTAAAGTCAGTCACATTGCTATGACTGACCTTGAAGCCAGTATGCTTTTCAACCAGCCTTTTATTTTTGTGCTATTTGATAATAACCATCTTTAACTAGCAGTACGATGTACAAGAAGCAGACTTTAAAATATTTATGATTAACTTCATGATGACGTGCATACTGCTACGGTCAGGTAAACAATAGATTTCTGGGTTCTTGCTATTTCTTTCAAGCTGAAGCAGTGCTAGTAAAGAGGAGGGCAGCCTGTTTTCTGTCCTGGTGAAATTCAAAGATGTCAGCAGTCTCTCAGAAGTTAGAAGTCAACACAAATGAGTTACTACGTAGTTAGAAATGTAGGCTTCTACCGCTTTCTGCAGAATTCTTTGTGAGAAGGAAAGCCAGAAATGGTTGCAGCTCCACGTGTGACTGAGGCAGTACTGTACTTTGTTGCCTTGGAAGGGTGTGCTCTTGCTTCTTACTACAACCACGCGGTTTTCTTTCCCTCCTGTTTTCTTAGTTATTTATTTCAGTGGGTGAGGAGGGAGAAACGGTTGTTTCTGCCTTGCTGGTGAGTTGAGAAGGAGGAGATTGGGACCTCCCTGTTTGTCAACAGTGAGCTCCTGTAGAATCATGCTCTGAGTGATTAGCATATGTTAGCTCAAAATTGAGTTAGGGTTTGCTAGTTTTATAATACTATCTTCTGCAGGCAATAGAATATTGCTTAAAACTCATCTTGAAACACAGAAATGCAAATTATCCAATAGGAATGGCATTTATGAGTACTTTGAACACTGTTGTCATCTGAATGTCAGAGATTCTAATGCAGAATATTCAGGTAAGGCTCTAATTATTGTCAACAGGAATATTGTTTTTATACAACTGCCTAAAATCAAGTGTAGCAGGGGAAGAAGATCCTATAAGCTCAATTAGAATACATTATTAAAGAGTGTGTTTTTATCAGCATTTGACTACAAGAACTTTTACCAAAGGTGTCTTCTGCTAACTTCTCGAAAGTGATATTATGTGCTGCTAAAGACAGTTAAAGAAATACATCATTGCCTTACTTTGACTCAGCTGAAAGCTTTCTGTGAAGTGACACTGTTAATGAAGTAGCAAGCGTAAGCACTTACGTTTTTCAAGTAAAATTTTGGGGTTCTGGCATGTTTCTTCAATGCCTTTTCTCTTTGAAACTTCCGAAATCTGACATGCTGGGCTGAGAAGCTAGAGATTACTGCCACAGCATGTGTAAAAATGTATGAATTCCTTGTGCTCTGTCGAAAGAGCAGATAAGGCATGAGTGCCATGTTGATTTCTACATGTATGCTATTGATTACGATTGCTCATCTAGGTACAGTATTTTCCTGTTGCTTGATTGCTTGGATAAACGTGCACTTCAGGCTAGTGAGAAGTGGAAAATGTAGAGGTTACTGGACTACAAGTTTATCTTTGCACACAGAGGTAAGTTGGTTTGTGAGGACCAATTGCTCTGTGAAGGATGGGGAAAATACAGCTGTGTCCTTTCTCTTTTTGTAAGCTCTTCCCTAGATGCTTGCAGAGAATTAGGGATGGCAGGTGTGATCACTTTGCTGTGTGTCAAGACAGTGGAGTTAGTCTTTGATACTTGATGTGATGGTTTATAGCCAAATCAGGACTTTATGATTTATTGCCAAAAAAAGAGAGAAACCTGTTTAACTCAGATTTGGGGAGACATAATTAAAGGTGTCTTCTGATGAGGAAGCCTGTTTAGGTTCTTCCCCTAAGGTGTCTTTGCTAATAAGCTTTCATAAACATTTCTGAACTGTGTGGAGTCAACTTCCATCCAGCGATGCTACAAGCCTCATTGGACTCATGTTGGTTCAAAACTGAGTTTGCTGGTGCCCTAGGTTTTAGGAGTGTGTCTCAGCTGCGTCCTTCAGTGTTGATCAGGTCCAGCTCCATGGTGCAAAAGGAGGCAGTGGTGCTCTTGGTGAAGCTAAGCAAGCCCTTGAAATTGTGTTGACATGATACTGCCTTCCTGCTAATAAGCCTAATGAACCTCAGATATCTTGGTATCTGTCACATGGACTTTTGTGTGAGTGTGTTTTATTTATCCAATATGGCTGACAAACTAACTCATTTAGGCATCTGTGTTAACACTTGGCAGTGCTGGTACAGTGTTAACAGTCCCTCCGCTGTTTCCCAGGTATTTCAAGATCTGTTCAGAAAATAAACATTGGCAAACTTGAAGCTGCCTGAAGTTCTTGAATATGGTTGGAGAGCTGCGTAAGCATACTTGTGATTAGTATTACCAGGCTCTAGAAAGTCAAACACTGATCTGTGGGGTTTTAGTGGTTTTTTTTATTACTAGTAAACTGGAAGGTATATAGCCTTCATTACGCAAGACAAAACTTTCTGCTTCTTTCAAAACACGAAGTGGAGATATTTGTTGATAAACTCCTATATTAATTGTATATCTACCCTATATCATTGCTGGGGGTTTTTTTCCTATTCTTAACATATTTAAGAAATGTGTTAGCATTCGTGCCACTGCCAGCTTTTTCTCACTGATGTTCGTATCTTTTCTTCCCAAATTTCTACTCTCTGTTACTTAGTGTATACCATTTATACCTGTTCTTTAAAATTCCAATTTTATATTGATTGTCACAGTTTTAGTTGTTAAATATTTTCTTTTTAATTGCTGCCATTCCTTTGCTTTGTCTCTGTACTACTGTAACTTCCTAATCAAATTGCTTTGTAGAATAATGGGTTCTGAGCTGTGTGATACCTGTTAGAAAACAAAACCAAACCAAAACCTTGAAATTTAGCCCATTTAAAAAGCCATGTATTGTGTATATATAGTGGTACATTCTGTTGCAGATGCGTCTGTATAAACTTAGATGATTTTAGTTGTTTTCTATTATCTTCCTGTCCATTTTTCAGTGTAATTGGGATGTAAGGGGTTTCCTAGGAACTTGTGATTACTAGCAGTTTCTTCGTTAGTTTGTCATAATGAGTTTCTAATGGGACAACTATACCAAAGTATTTCCTGTTTAAATAGACCAGAGGGAGGCCGATGTCAAAGCTGGTACTTCTGTGGTGCTCTTTTGGGATAGAGAAAGTTCACAAAGTGGATGTTGTTTTTATGCTTGTGGAGGGAGATAAATTGTTAGGAGGTCTCTGTTGAGAAGCATTTGTGGCCGTTTTCCTGTGCTGGTGAAAAATTTGGATATAGTCAAAAGATAATTGTTGGAGATGGGACTGGAAATGCTGCTGGGGCAGAGGAAGCATACGCAAGTGAGCACAGTTCTCCTCTTGGTTCCAGCCAGCAAGGGTTTGCTCAGCAAGTTCAAGATGTGGCTAGCCTATTGAAAATAGAGTGTTAAGTTACACTGAGGCAAAAATGCCTTTTTTAGGAGTTGCAAACCATATCTGTGTAGATGAACAGCTGCATAGCTTGTCTTTGAGAGGGGGAGTTTGATGTTGAATACTTTTTCTCATTCTTTGTACTGCACAGAGGATTGCAGTGCATTTGATTACCATCTTGTTTGTTTGTGCAGTTTTGTTAACTATGCATGGCAGTGTATTTCATGCGAGTTATTTTAGAAGATAGTAAACTTAGTAATGGTGCACAGCATGAGTACACCCTTATTTAACTTCGAAGAGATTCCTGAAGTGCCTAGTCTGACTTCAGTTTTGGTTTTAGGTGTATTCTGAGTTGAGCTTGTCCTTGCAGAGGATTTATTTGAATATTGACGACCTTTGTCTGTTGCAAGTACCTTACCTTTTGGGGATGACAGTGACATTTCTTTTTTGCAGATTAAATGAGAAAAGAAGGCTTTTGTACAGGTTGTTCCGAGTGATGCTGATGTGGAATATGACAATGTAAATGGAAATTAACTGACACTGGATCTTTTAGCATTGTCTATACCTTATGTAATCCCCTGAGTAATTCCTTCAAACTTTTGGCAGATCAGAGAGCAAACATGCTCCCAGTTTCTTTAGATTTTTGTGCTGAATATTTTTCTGAAGTCAGAAATGAATTATTTTAAAATGTAGTTATGTATGTACCATAGCCAGTCTTTTCTGAAAAGGAAAATTGGAGAGCTGCATCTTCTTTTTTCTGTTGAAAACTGAAGTTAAAATGTGCCCACATTACTGGTGAGTGTAACACACTTCTGTCTTCAGGTGTTTAAAACGCTAACAGGATTATTCTGGAGGCTTATCAACACGTCTGTGCTTCCCTGCTTCCGAGCTAGGGCTGCCCTGAGGAGTTGTTCCTTCTGCTACACCTGGCACAGGTGTTGTCTGACACCTGAAGGGTTGTGGGACAGGAAGCTGCAGGTTTCTCACCTTGTTATTGCCTGAATAGACAAAATCTGTGTTAAAAAATACAATTCTAAGAAAGAGCAACTGTCTGATACTTACTGTAACAAATCTGGCTAATTTGCTTTTGGATCATTTCACTAAAAGTCTGTTTAATTTGGTTTTTAGACAGTCCTTGTTTCTCTGCTAAAATTTCAGTGAGGCTGTCAGAATACTCTTCTTTCATCCTAAACCTGCTGATCTGCAACCTAAGTCAGTTTCGAGACTTAGTAGCATTTCTGAAGAGCTGAAGATGCTTTCCAATTCATCTAGTTGATTCGGTGAATCATACATTTGATCGTACATCAAAAAACTTACTGGGACTTATATTAGAGAAGGAATGCTTTTCCCAGTCTTAAGAACAGAAAACAGGAGTAGCAATATATTCCTTCCTTAAAAATGGAAAATTATGAGAAACAATTAAGTTTCCTGTTTATGTCATACCACCTCTGATTGGTTTTGTGTGCAAAATGCAGTTTTGATTAATATATTTACTACATTTAAAATAATTTTATTAATGTTTAAGTGGTTCAAGTGCCACTTTGACTTCTAATTTAATTCTTGTTTCCATCCAAGTACAACATGATTGTATTAATTTTTTACATATACAATACAGGTAAATCTAACTGATGTATCATTTATGTTTTAAGTGTACTTTTTGTATTCTGTTAAATTAAATTTAATTATGCAAATTAGTTGTTTATTCCCATAGGTTCGCCTACTTAGGGAGGAAAAAGGTCCTGAACAATTCCAACCTTATCAGCTCACTAAAAATATGCTTTTACTACTAATATATTGTATAATGATGAGGATAAAAGGGATAAAACCACACGTGGCAAGTGCTAATTGAATAAAGCATTTATAGGTGTGTATGAATGCTTCATTCATTTATAGTGAGTGCGTTACTTCCTTTTTGTACCTGTATTCTTGATTTCTGCTGTTAAAGGTGCTTTTTATTGTCAACAGTAATGTGCAGTAGGAAAGTGAGCACACAGAAAGTCTGTCTTGGTTAGTTTAGTATGCTCTATCAACGTGTATATTTTTTCCCCTCAATTGCACGAAGGGTTATCATTGTTTTTATTAAATTCAGTGTTACTACTTTTATTCTGGTCAGCTTTGCCACTTCACTTGGCTAAAATTAGAAAGCAATGAAAACTTCCCTAGATCCTGCTAAAGCAGAAGATTAAGTGTCAGATCTATGTAACCTATAAGAGTTCACAGCAAAGTGCTGCTAGATGCGGCCAGATTTGCTTTCTTCCAAGGCAGTGCAGTTTTCCTCTCTGAAGAGCTCAGAGCTGTATAGAGGTGATAGCAGCAGAAGAAAAAAAGGGAAACTTGGCACAGATGGTTTAAATTTAATCCAGGGTACATAAAAGTGAACAACAAACCTGTCTGCGTATGTAAACAGATTATTCTAGTAAGTTTTCTTCATGCCTTTTTGTTTTGCTAGATGATTAATTTGGTTAAGAACATGTATTAGAGGATATCAGTATGTTAGGTATCTTAAATTGAAAGGCTGCTTTGGCACATGAACTTGTTTACTTGCCCATATGCTAAAAGCAGAATATGTTTACGCATGAAAAAATGTAAGTATTTGAAATATGATTGGCATATTGCTAAATTTGACTGGAACAGAAACACATGAACTATGTGACACCTCCTTCTTCTCAGATTTAATATTTACCCATTGGGTGACCATGACAAATAATCAGTATCTGCCAAAATTGTAGCACTAAATTCTTAATGAAAGCATAGCTGTATTTGCATAGCATATCATGCACTGTATTTTAAGGTATGAAAATTCTGTTTACTCCTAGACCCCTTTTTTTTAATGAATAAAGACTGCCTCCAGACCTGTCAGGAGGTGAAAGTGGAAGTTGTATATCTATGTCCTACTCACTGCAGTGCATGAGCCACAAATGCTGAAATTGCCTCAGAAAGCAAACTGTGAAGGCACAGGCCAGAGAAGAGCGAGAAAGCGATTTGTGAAATGAATGAGTCTGAAATTCAGTTCTCGATTTAACTCCCAAATTCACAAATTTGGTGCTGCTGGACAAATGTCATCAGTTTCAACAACATGTAGTGGAAATAAGAATCTCATACATAATTTGTACATACTACCTACCTAAACCTTCAGGGTTCAAGACAGCTGTGAATTTGTACTTTGTACCAGCTATAATGCCATGCTCTCAGTCAGATGTTAATTTCTCCATTTCAACCAGTAAACTCGCACTCTTTCACCTGCAGTGTGGTTATAAAGCTAAGAAACCTGAATCTACATTTAAAAGTAAGTTCTGCTGTTCCACAGAATGTACTAGGTTTGGTTTTAAACTGAAAGAAACCAGAAGGGACAGCAGAAGTTGTTTCTTGGATGCTTTAATACCATGAGTTAAAAGTAAAGCCTCATTTGTGTGAAGTTGAGGCAGAGTTTGCTTTGTAGAGTTCTTCATGTCCAGTATCTTCACCAATTTCATGTCAATATATTGAGCCAGGAGAAGAAAGGGTATTGAGGCAAATAGATCTGCTCCAGTATCAGTATTTACTGCTGTTTGGTTTGATCTCTTCTAAAATAATTTTACAAGGGCTAGCATTTTTTTTTTTTTCCATGACATCTCATTTTTTCCAGGATTGTTTGGGTTTTGTTGTCAGGCTTCTTCCAGGTATTTTTTTGGCAGGTTCTCTGGAAATTTTTCCTTGAGTTGAAAGAAAGGAATACCATTAAAACTTAATATTAAACATTTAGTATGGTAGTTTTAATTGAGGTGTAACTTTTAGTTATCTTCAGTGTTCCTGAAAATAGATTTGCACTCAGCTAAAAAAAAGCCCCAAATATTTATTTAAAAGTAGGTCTGAGTGTAATACTAGGTAGCCTGGAATAGTTTTGGTTTTGTTGGGGTTTTTTTTCAGCAAAAACAGGTAAACGCACATTAGACTCGGTTGTTTTGTCCATACAGTGTCTGTCAGAGTGAGTCTTGATCCATTGCTGGCATTGCTAGCAGAAATGGTAGCATCTCTGGTTATAGTAAATAACATGTCATGGCCGACTCTCTTCTTTCCCTTATTTATCTTAGCAGGAGGTTAAAGGACAAGATTAATTCTATCTCTGCTTGAAAGACACAAGCCCCACTTAAATATTTGTATTTTATTACAATCCTGATTAAAAACTATGATTAATCATCCATTAGAGCTTAAATAGTGGCAAGTCACTATGAAATCTCTTTTATAACACATAGATTGTCAGTCTCAACAGCTATAGATTTTAGTGTTTTTCATGAATTGTGCCCATAATTAAATTTACAAGCTTAACTATAAATTACAAACTAGCAAAGCTTAAGGGCATGTAATTTAAAGTGCAGTGTAACAGAAAAAAACAAAGCAGAATTGTATAGAAATTACATTATGCTCTTACTGAATATTTGAGCTAAGCAGTTACTGATTTTGTGTAACTCCTGGTTTTATCCACCTCTTGGAGCTGAAATAAAATCTAAGTGAACTTTTATTGAGCTATACTTGTGCATGTGACAAGATGGTTACATGAAGGGGAAATAATAACTAGAGAAGTGTGAGTTCTGGAATGGTTTGTCTATTTTTGTCAATGTTCAACAGCTTTGCAGCGTTCGAATTAAGTAATGATGGTTAATAGGTGCTCGGTTTCAATAGTCTCTGCATGCCTTCCCCATGAGACTTGAATGGACATGAAACGTTGCATCAGCCTCAAGTAGTGTTTTCTCCTTAAGAGGAAGTGTCTTGCCCACCTGTTTTTGCAGGTGTCTGAAAGGATTCTCCTCTTATACACTTCATAGTGAAATATTTCCAAGAAATTTCTCTGGAGAGAAGTTTGCTGCAGTGCAGTGGGGGAAGGGGTTTGACGTCGAAATTGATGCCAAGATTGACTCATATTCTGGGGTGAGAGAAATACAAACAACAAACTTGAAACTGCCGCAGCTTGCAGAAGCAAAGAGATGCTCTTGAAATGATTGGTTAATTGGAGTTATTGGATATGGCAGCTGTCATTTTAACAATTTTGTATGGACTGACTCGCTAGGATTTTAAATAGTAGGCCTGTTCTTAACTGACAGTAACATACGTGTGCATCATACACACAGTATTTACAAACAAGCTAAGCAACACTAGTGTAGCAGAAGGGTAATATTACTAGCTTGTCAAGGATTTCTGTGAGTTAAGCGGTTCCATTTTTACTAGTAAGCATGCTGTAAGAAGTAAAATGTTAAATCCTAAAACTAGATTTTGTCAGTATGCAGAGATACCTGGTATTACCCCAGCTCACTGAAAAACAGAAGCTGACTTGTGGGTTGGCTAAATGAACACTGGAAAGATTATACTTAATTTCAGAATTGAGCAATATTTGTCATCTGTAATACTAGATTAGTGCCTGAAGTTCTCTTACAACACCAGAACTGTCTTGTTTTTTACTGTAAACGTGAATATCAACAGCAGCATTTCCACCCTGTATGTACTGTATTAAAAAGAACAAATGGAAAATACATGCTTTTCTAGCCATTCCTTAGCTAGTAAATAGGTGTAATAGTTACTAATATTTCATTACTTAATTTGTTGGTCATACTTATTACACTTTTTTGCTGGAAGTGTTCCCAAATACTCAATGAGTCTTAGGACATTGTCATTACTAATATTAGACTCTGGAGATGTTATACTTTGTATGAAAACATTGAATTAATGTAACCTACAAATAAATTTAAGATGCAAAAAAAATATTCCTGCTGTGTTCTAGTGGCTGTACCTGCCAGGTTACCTCAAATCTGTAGCTGGGAAGTTAGATAAGGATCATGTTTTAATTTTGAATGCCATCTGCCACTTCACTTGTTTGTGCTGCATTGTTAATTAATGTGCAGAATAAATACACGACCTGACAAAAGAGGAAAGTGTTGTTCAAGTGTTGCTTTGGATCTTTTGACCAAATGTCTTTTTATATCTTCTCAGTGGTTTATTGAAGGAAAAAAATAAAATTAAGAATTGCAGTATGTAAGCTTGTTCTTTTTTTGTTTGTTTCCCAAGGAGAATGAAAATGAGCAGATGTTCACAAACAGTGTGGCTAGTGAACTGTAATGTCATCTGTCCTAACAAAACCTTTTCTCAAGAGGGCAGAAGTCATTGCAGACTTTGAGACAAGTGTTCCGACTGTAGGGAGCTGAGCTCACTGGAAGGCCAGCGAGAGGACCTAGGTCGAAGTGGTAATTGTTGAGTTCACACTGTGAACTATTCTGTGTCGGCATTAGTTCAGAGGACTCGTTCTTTAACCACCTTTTCATGACGAATAGTGAATTTAATTCTCTTCAGCTTCTATTCCAGTCTCCATTTCAGTTGAAATTGCTGAGGGAGGGAGGACAACCAGGTAGACAGAGTGATTAATGCGATTTCCTTAGGAAGTCTGTACAAAAAGAAAGTAGGCTAAAATGTGTTGTAAATTTAAAAGTGTGAGTGGTAGAAGTGGTTTCAAATTAGCAATGTGTTCTTTGAGGTGTTGGTTTGAAACAAGAAGCTTTAACACAGGGTTTGTAATGGGTCAAATTCCACAGTAAAACAAGTTTTGTTTCTCTGATACTGCAATTAGGATGTGAGGATGAATTTCAGAGCACAGCTTCTCTGACTGTAAGAAACCATTTTAAGATAATCAAAGCAAATAATTCTGCTTTAATCAGATACAGATAATACTGTATTGCTGTCCTTTTCTTATTTTATGTAATTTTAAATTCTAATTGCTTTTCTGATGCACTTTAGATCCAGTTCAGCAAAGTATGTCGGCATAACTGTAAGGGTGTGCTATGTGGTGGCAGAGGGAACAAGCAATCCAGAGTGAAGAGAACAGGAACTGCTTTTAACCAGCTCTGCAGCTAGGTGTGGATGCCCTCCCTTAATTTGATTCTCGAGTATGTTAACAAAGATGTTAATGTCCTGCTTAGTTCCACTGGACTCACTGGACTTGGTTCACTAGATAAATCAAAGGAAGGGATAAACTATTCTCCAGAACACTGAGTGAGGTCTTTCTCCTGTTTCCAGCATTCCCACAGGAATTCAAAATGGTTGTTTGGCTTAGTTTATCCCCTTAAGTCTAACATATTATTCCATGTTCATATTTTTGATTCCATACTAAGAGTAAATAAGGAAAAATGAAATGTGATGACAGATACAATGTTTAGCTTCTACTATTAGAGGCAGAATATTTTGTGGAATAGATCAGGATATTAATCAGGTAACAGTAAAAGGTAGGTTTTAATCTCTCTAGAAAATACTGATAAAAAAGAACATCTAAACCTCGTTAGATGGCATTATCTCATTAGATCTCTTCATTGATGAAAAAGAATAAAAATTGTAGCCTGATGTAAGCTGCATGTACATGGGACAGTCTAACTCATTGATTGCCTTTTTCCCTACAAGATTTCCTTATTTATTTAAAACAATAAAAAATACAGACTTGTTTTTCCTGTCTTTTGGGGAGGAGTGCTCTCTGCTGAATTCTTTGGGGGGGTTACTCACTGAGAGGCCAAGCAGTAGATATCTCCTTTAAAGCTGTCTATTTTTAAGGTTACTTACTAACTTAGGACTACCCTTCACCTATGTACTTTACACCTGATAGTAATGAGAGCCAGCTAGATCACATGCCACTTGCACTGGGATACGAAGTCATGCTGAATTACAGTTAACATCTGGTGTGTTCAGGAGGCATCTGGTGATCCCTTTCTGAGTGATCAGAAAGTATTTCAGGGAAAAGTTTAAAGTGTTGTTTCACTTAACATAGGCATGTTGTTTCCAGGACAAGTTGGACCTACCTAGTGTTGGTCTGTGTGAGAGCTGGGTACTGTTGATCGTTGCTGGTCTTTGCAGTCCAGGTTTCAGGTTGTTGTGCAAATAGAAAGTGGTTTTCTTTCCTGTGCCTTAATATGCTTCCTTTGAGATTTCATCTCTGTTCTTATCAGAAAAGGTAACCAGACTATGTATTATCAACTTTGCTTTGTTTTGCTTCCTTTATGACTAATTAGTCTAGTTTCTAAATTGGTTCCCAAAGGAAGCAAGGTTTATATGATTGCACTGTCCAGCTGTTGTTCTGTTTAGGGACCATTGGCTAACTTCCATCAGATTTGGCAGGGTAATGAGTGCTTCATGCAGATATGCTGCCTTTCTACCCACTTATGGAGGCTGGGAATGGGGTTTAGAGACAAAACCAGTGAATGGGATGGAGGCAGTCTTGATTGTGAGCTCATGTGCTCATCTTTTGGCTCTTGGTGCTGGCTGATGTGTACGCTCTTACAGATGTGGTGGTTAGCAAGTTCTCGGAAACAGCTTTAGGGCAACCTGTTGTTTCGCTAGAGTGGTAACTGAGGCTCCAGGTAGGAACTAAGGATCATGAAGGGAGAGAGTGGGGGTGGGGAGATGAATGCCAAAAAAAGATATTAATCCTTTACGAATTGTAGCAAACATGGAAGAGGAATGTCTGTGGCTGTCTGTCATCTGTGCAGAGAGCAGGACAGAAGTAGAAGTCATCATAAGAATTTATTTTTCTAATTCACTAACATCAGTGGAACTCTTTGTTATTTACATCTGGTGTGTGCTTTGATTTTTACTTTGTAATAACTTTCAGGCTGAGGTCTACAAGGGCAGACTTTTTGGAGGCTGTTGCTTTAAGTTTATCATGCTGTTTTGACAGGCTTTCCTTTTGGGGCCAAGATGCCAGTCTTTAACAACAGAGGCACTTCTGGCACTTGATAAATTTTGCTTTTAGAAGTGACTATGAAGATAGTGCAATGACAAGCAGAGTAGAAATGGAAAACCATGAAGATAAAATTTCTTTTATAACATTTGTTTCTTGGTTTTCTGACTTAAAGTACCTGCTGATAGTTAGAGGTGTCTATCATAGGGAAAGTGCTGAGAGCGATAGGGTCCGCCAGACACCTGCATTTTGTGCTGTTACGAGGAGAAAGGGACAAGGAGAAATAGGATGCATTATATACGTGTTCTTAAGCAATACGATTAACTGCATTTGCTTTTCTTAACCTTAAGATGGGTAATAACCTTCTTGGAGGCTACAGTGGATTTACTATTAAACATTTTGGGTACAAGGCTCATTTATGAGCAATCTGTGTTTAAGGAGGCTCAGAAGTCGTATTTTTTAAATTAGACAACTGTCTTCCAGTTCATCAACTTCAGCTTCTGTTGTTCCATAATAAAATTGTTAAAACGGTTGTTCAGATTGTGTAATCAGTTGAGGAACATCATATAAACCTCACAAATGTGATCACTAGTGATGCCAGTACTCTCCCATTTGCATAACCAAGTAAATTCTTTTATTATCTTAATAGTTACTCTTCTATCATCCAAATATATATAATCTCACAGATTGTTTATCTTTGCTTGTCATGAATGTGCAATCTCTGATAATACATGCGAAGTGTATTTGAGCTCTCCTGATCCTTGCCATGTATGGCACAATAAACTGCCCAAATTTGGTCAAATATTTTTAGCCACTTAGTCATATGTCTTTTAATGAGCTGCATATGTAAGCTTTTGATTCACTTAGCAACTGTATTTTTATGAGTATGTCTTGCCAGTTTTTCTTATGTATGCTTGAAAAATGGGTAAGGTTTGTTCTGTTTTGGGGTACGTCACAACCAGATGGTTTGGCTTTTTTTTGTTGTTGTTTTTAATAGCGCTAATCAATTTTAAGATACCCTTTTTCACAGATTATGAATTTTAATTATTTTACAATATACAAGTATGCAGCATATTGAATGTTAATCTATATTTTTAAATGCTCAGGCATTTTCAAAGCTTTCTGATACATTTTCCTTATAATAAGCTTGTGGACATTAAGATATCCATAGAATATCAATGGTCAGGCGAATTGGATATCAAGAAAACTGGCTAGGTTAATGTTTCTGTTAAGTGCAAAAAGCTGTGTTTCTTGAATTTGTTTTCTTCTGAACTGAGTTACGATGTCTTGCATTTAGTTCCTTTTCATTTAAGTAACAAAATGTATTGCGAAGTGAGGTGATTCTTTTCTTTCCAAGCTTGTTGAGAGGATATATGCATTATACACTGATGGTCAGTGGAAGAAATCGAAGACAGTATGCTTGAGGAATTTCTAGTCTTTATTGCCGGAGTATGTTAGTAAATTATTTTATTGGAAGAATTGCTGGTTTTAGGGGTGGATGTGACTAAAAAGATAATTCCAAAAATCCTCTAAGAAGGGAGTTTTCAAGAATACCTGAAAAGGTAGTAAGGTTTATGAATATTTTCACTCACAAATGTTTTTGCTTTTAATTGAAAAATAATGCAAGCAGTGTACTGCAGTCTGGTTGCAGTCTAGCTGCAAGCTTATGGATCAACAAGTCCAAATGAGACTTGGTGTTAAAACAGTTCCGTGTTGTATTCTAAACAAAGCGTTAAGTTTGTACCTAACTAAAGCAAATGGAGTCAAAGAGGGGTAATCTGGTGGTGGTTTTGTTTGGCTGGTTAAACAGAGCATCAACATGTCTTCCTTACAGTGTAGCTGTTGCCTCTGTGCTAAAGAATGGAGGAAAGCTTTGAGATTCATCTTGGAAGGCACAGTTACTTAAATAAGGAAATCGGAGGGGTTTTGCCATAATAAAGCAGTATATAATTTTCAGTCTTTATTGCTGTAGAAGTATTCTGAAAAGTAAAGTTTATAAATTAATTGCATTTAATTACAGGCATAATTATCTGGAAGGATTTAGGAGCCCAACAGTAAAAGTTCTCATTTCAGCCTTCTGGTTATTCAGTATTGTTGATTTATTAAGCTAAAAAATTAATACCAGTCTTGTGGGGTCTGGCTGTTTTGAGTCCTTGCTGTCCTGAAATGCAGAAGGACTTTTCTCTCTGTTGCTCTGCCCTTTTAAGGGCAGCAGTATGGAAGTTGGCAAGAAAACTAACTGAGCACCCTGTGAGAAAAATACTCAAACACAGAGAAGAAAGGCAAATAGGAGCCAGTCAGGATGGTGATCTGGAGAACGGCAGTGGTTCTGCATCTGGGCAACACTATTTGCTTGGTAATTAAGAGATGTGAACATATGATAATATTTTTTGCAGTGTGCCAAATTGATGCTCAGGTTTAAGTGTATAAACAGCAGTGATTAATAGGCTGTTAAAAGATGTATGGTGTATAGAATATGCTGCACTAGAACACAGCAGGGGGTATTGAAATGCAACATAGCATCCTCTTCCATACTCCTTAGTCTCAACTGCTTTATAATTAAAACCACATTATGGCATTGTTTTCCAAACTGCTCCCCATCTCTCGGTCGCAACTTCATGATGTAGCTGTTGATTCAATCAATTGTAGTATCCAGTCAAGTGACTGAGCTGGGCCTGGGATAGAGCGAGGGCCTGGGGGCTTTATAAATGGAACTACTTTGTATTGGAGAACAAGGTTGCAGTGGAGATTGTTGGTGGCTTCTCAGAAAACCAGAAAAAAAATGTATCTGAGGAAACCATATTTGCTGGTTTTGTTAAACTGTGTGAATTCATTCATTTATTTAAGGATTTTTTCACAAATCTGTAACACCTGCTGCTTTTCTCTCAAATTCTTCCTGTCAAGCCTCGACAAATAAATCTTAATCCCTCATCAGACCTTATTTCCGGAAGATGTTGCTTAAAGATGCACAGTGTTGTAGAACAGCTTTAATATGAACTTATCTCTTAAATCTTTCTTTCTTTATAGGCTTGTATAGATGATAACGTAGATATGGTGAAATTTCTGGTGGAAAATGGAGCAAATATTAATCAACCAGATAATGAAGGCTGGATACCTCTACATGCAGCTGCTTCCTGTGGATATCTTGATATAGCAGAGTAAGACTTTTTCCTCTATTTTTGAGTACATGCATCTTGTTCATTGTTAGAGGGGCACTAGAAGCAGATGACATTCATAAATTGTCTTTTTAGTTGTCTCTGCGACATGTAGTGAGAGAATGCTTTTATATTGTGTGTTGGTTGTGAAGTGTGCTGTGCGTATGATTATTTATGTATTACATTTGATCTTTCTAGCTTTCTTAGGTAGCTATAAGATGTAAACATTTAAAACTATTCATGACTGTCAAATGATTTTTTTTTAAGTATTATTTTCTCCTGTAGAAACATCATTTTGGGGCGAGAAAGTTCAGATTTACATTTTATTAGTAGTCTGAAACATTATTCCAGGATAAGTCTAGATGGTAGGAGATTAATTGTATTTGCAGTCTTAAAACCTTTGTTTTTCAGGTGTGATATGAATTGGTGACTTTTGCTAATTATTTGCTGTGGAGCAAAATTTTATCGTTTAAATTAGATGCCTGTTATGGTATTAGTTAAAGCTTGCTCAATACTAAACTCCAGTAGTGGTTTTGTTGTTATTCTTGAAGCCTGTTGAGGGCCACTGAAGATATGGTAAAATCAATTTTTTCCAGAGGTTGTCTGTTTTAACCTGAAGTAATGGTTGATTTGAGAAAATACGTGGCATACGTTTTTCAGCATGCTGTTCTTGCAATAAAGAAGGTAATAGTGTCTTTCTAAAGATATTTTGGGTAAACACAAACTTTGTTAATTCTGCTAAACTCAGTGTGATGTCTGATCCAGTTTGAGAGTTTGATAAAATATGAAGTAGTATTTTATCATGTAACTGCATTACTGTACTGATTACAGTGGCAAACAGTGGAAATTTTAAGTTTAGAGGATCATTCATTGATGTTCTGTTCTGTGAGTTTGAGAGGTTTAATTGCTTGAATCTTAAGGGAAAGAAAAAAATCTGGACACTCCTGTATATCATTTTCCCTGGGAAAGGGTTTTTTTTTGGGTGTTCCTAGAGTGAAGTGCTTAGTGTGTCCTTTATGTAACTGGAACACTGTGTGACTGCTAACTTCTGCAGTCTGCCTTTCTACACTATGCAGATGTTTGATGCTGTAATCTCCCTTGCATGCACACTGGAAGTGTTTACTTGTTGGCTATACCCTGACAAGAGTTTCCCTATGAACTGAGATAATAAAAACCTGTCTCCAATTTAGTGGAGGTAAAACACCTGCCTTCTTTCCACAATAGGAGAAAGTAGAATAAATGTTCTCAGTTTGGTGTTGCAGCCTGTTGTAGGCAGATGTTTAGGGAAGAAAGAGACGTATCCCTTGTCCACAAGACAGGTTTTCGCTGTTAACTTGAATATCCAAAATCTGTGATGTCACTGAAGACTCTTCTGGTTTTTATTCTGTCAGACAGAATCGTAGAATCATAGAATGGTTTGGCTTGGAAGGGACCTTCAAAGGTCATCTAATCCAGCCCCCCCCTCAGTGAGCAGGGACATGTTCAACTTTATAGTGTTGCTCAGAACCAGGACCTGTCTGCCTATTTTCTATAGATACCCTTTAAAGAAATGAGATTATTTGAGTATAATCCCATGGGATGGGGGACATCTAAGATATTGGAAGAGCAGTGTTTCTAAGGTGCATGGGGTTTTGAAGATAAGATACCCTTCCACATACAGCTGAGAAGGGTAGCCTGACCTGAATGGAGCAATATTTATATCTAATGAGGCTCACAGAGTCTAGATTTTCTTCAAGCTGTTTTTCCAGGATCTCAGCTTCAAATAATTTACAAAACTGACAGCAGACTTTGCAGCTGAAACAAAACTGAGGGAAGTAACCAGAGGTTAGAAATTTGTTCTTCATTTTGCTAATAGTACGTGCTGGGTCCAGAATCTGCTTTAGTTGTGGACACATCTTTCCTGGGAAGCATAAGAATGTGTGTATGCATCTGCTTTAGTGTGGACACATCTTTCCTGGGAAGCATAAGAATGTGTGTATGCATCTGTCACTGCATTTGATATTTCAGTTTTTGCACTAAATTTTGTGGTTCATGGAAGGGAGCTTTTAATTTGGGTAAATTATGGAGTTCATAGTTCTGAAAAGATTGCGCTTAATAATTTGTCATCTTTCTGTTCTATAATGGATTAGCATTTTTGCAAAGAACATCTGTTCATTTCCTATTTTCTTGCAAGGTGCAAGAGAGAAGAGAGTCAGGGAATGGGTTCTGGTGTTTCCTAACTTAGTTAATGAAAGGCTGGGGAGACTCTGACCCTTTCTCCTCCACCATGGAACTGCCTGTTGCACAGCTTCATAGAACTTCTCAAGTTGGAGATTCAGAAATCTATTTCTGTTTCCTCTGCTGCCATCTTAAGTCTTCTTAGGGCTTCCTTCAGATGAAAATAGCTGGAATTTATTTCCCTTGAAATAGCACAATCTGTAAAACCCGCCAAATATGCAAATTCAGTTAATTTATTGATTTTGTTTGATTTACTGATTCTCATTTTTACAATTCATTGTAAAAATGTGGCATGATAGCATACTTCCCGTATTTCAGGTTTTTGTGCCTCAAAATCTGAAATTATGTCTTAAGAAAGCAGCAGTGCTAGGAGATGGAGGTATTTTCTGTTATGAAATGCATTTCTATGTTTAGAACGTAATTTAGGGACTTTCTAGCAGTAAGTATGCCCTCTCTATGTTGACTACGTTCTTCATGTATGTATGTACATCACTCTCTGGGTTTAAGGGGTGGGAGGGGGAGAAAGCAGAAGGTCTGTTAATGTTGCATGATAACTCTTGCATGATTCATCACTAGGATTAGAGTCTGTGAAATACAGCCAAGATGGGGTGTGTTGGAGTTTGCAGATCTCTTAATAGGATGTGAAACCGTGGTTCTACTTGGAAAATGGAAAGAAAAAAAAAAAGCCAAAGTTTAATCATTACTGACCTTTATAGTACAATCTTTATCATAATTTTTCTTCTGATGCTCATTTGACTTCATAGGATTCTATTTGAGGTAGTTAATGTACTTTCTTACGGAGCGAGAAAGGTTTCTGTTCAGACTGGTTTCATTATGGAATCAGTACACAATCTCACAGTTCAGCTGCTCCTTCTATGTGTTCCATCCATTTCCTATTATGTACAGTAAATGGGAATGACAGGGAGTCACGCCAGTTTAGTACAGAATGGTGCTGCCTATTTAATCAATGCAGGAACCTTCCCATGTAGCTGTGTTTTCACTGAACACCTAATTTTCTCTCTCTTGCTCTCCTCTCACTCTCACTCTATAATGTGCACATTCTTCTTAAGTAGCACCTGCTGCTACTCAGATGTTCCTGAGTGAGTGCACCCACGTGCTGGAGATCTGGGGGATATGTAGGTGGTAGGGAGCTTCTCCAAAAAAAAGTCTGGATATTTCAGGAAGCCACCACTTCAGCTATCTTTATGTGCTGCTCCCATGCTAATTGCTGATGAGCTGAGTGAATTTGTGGCATAGTCCCCACTCACCGGGGGTTTGGTTTTGCTTTTGCTAACTGCACTGTCTGGCCAATGGGCTATTCACTGCAGGTATTTTCCCTGTCATCCTCCACTGCATTTAGCAGTCCTGTGGCATCATCGCCCAGCAGCTTCTCCTATCCCATTTCAGTTTTCTGCTCCTTTTGGAACAGCTACCTTCTCTTGAATATGTCTCTTGTCTTCTCTAAAAAATGCATCTTCCAGTTTAAGATATAGGAGCCCACTGCAGGTGAAATACAGTAAAAGAGTATAATATAGTGTGAAATAAAGGCTCAGCTGGTTGCAGAGGGAGAGCTGTGCTGTGAAAGCAAAAAGAGCCGTGGAGGGCAACTGCTCCTTGTTACCATTGTTGTTTCTGGGATCTCTAAATGCTGGAACTGCTTCAGCTTAACTGGAAATTCTTTGAATAGCTTAATTTTAGAATTGCCTACTTAAGTTAGTGTTAAGCTATTTTATGATCATGTGAATTAGCTCAAAAGTAATGGTAATATGAACATGTTTTAAATAAAATTATTTTCAGAATTGCCAAAACAGGTAGATTTTGTTCTGTATTTTTCTGTTCTTCATTTCTTTTTCATGTACAAAAAAACTTGACACAAAGGAATGTCTCTTTCTCCAATGTGTTAGTATGAATTAAAGAGTCAGCATCAAAAGCTTTGACAAATTATAGTTATGTGAAAACAAACTTTAATGCAGGAGGACTTCAACAGTAGTCTTGTGTGTGCATGCTTTAAAATGGTATTTAATAGGTAGGACCATTAAATTACCTTTGTAAAACTCTTGTAAAACTACTTGGGTGTATATGAAATTTTTTATCTGTTAAATCTCATCTACGATTTAAAAGCTGGTGTATTATTTCAGTATCAGGGAATAAACAAATTCCTTTCCAAAATGCAAAAAATGCAGTAGAGAAGAAATAATGCAAATTGGCATTTAAGAAACAAAATTTTTAAATCCTTACTTTTTTATTTCCATCTGCTTTTTATTGTACCAGATTGTTATGTAAAAAAAATCTGAAACGGTGGAAATTTCTATTCAAGAATCAAAACTTGTCTCAAAAACATATATTCTTGCTGGCTTTGGACCATGCAGAGTTGTGAGTGCGTAGCTGATGTATTTTGAAGCTTGCTTGCAAGTATTTAGGGGCTACAGTAAAGTTTTACTACTTAAGTAAAAATGCTTTTTAATTTTGCCCAGAATGAAAGATGGTGCATCTTCCAGCAAGTTTAAAAAAGGCATTTTTCAAAACCAACTAAGAATCCAGTAGTAGTTAACATTTTTGCTCAAAAAAAAAAAGCCCAAACAAACATGGGGGAAGGAGATGTCTCCTGAGGGAAGAATAGGGACTTTATACCTTCATGCAGTGGGTACTGCATCACAGTAAGTTTGCCAGATGTTGCTGTTATGAAAGTTTCTCATGGATTCAAGGGATGAGAAGTCCAGTGAGGGTGGATACATAAAAAAATACAAATGCAGAACACATACATACAAATGGGATCTGGTTCAGAAAATCCATTAGAACAGTTGGAGACTGGAAAGGCAATACAGGAAAAGTAGCATGTATTTGCCTCAGTTTTGTTCTCCTTGGAAATATGCTCACTTTTGGAGGCAGGCTAGATGTTAAGTGGGTGTTTGGTCTAACTCAGTATGGTTGCTTTTATGTTTGGGAGGCATGTAGTTATGTGTACAGACCCTGAGACTTAGCAAAATGCAGCTTCTTTATTTTACAGGTTTTAAAGGCTGACGCATGTGATTAAAGTCAGAATAACTTCTTAAATTCAGAGCCTCTTCAGTCAGTTCATTTAGAAAGAGAAGTTCAGCTTGACCAACTCTGCTGCTCTAAAACGCAGCTCGCCTGCTTTCCTTCCTGCCCAGTTTCCTATGTTGCATCCCCTCCCTCCCCTGATATTTAAAGCAGACTTTAAAAGCTTGTGTGTAACCACTGCCTTGCTGCTGACGCCCATCTGTTTTTCCAGACTTCAGACACCTGAAAGTGAACCCAGCCAAACAAGTTTGCTGAAGCCTCAGCAAACCATTGTCCCAGGATCTCTCTATTTTAGTAACAGTCCATTAAGACTAAATGAGTGATCGTTGTCTGGGATATGGAGGAGTGAGAAAAAGTCCTGCAAACCTGCAGTTGAATATATAGATACTCAGTGATAGGTGGTTTACATACAGTTCTGATCACCTTGAGAGCCTGCTGTGGTGCTGGGTGATAGTGATTCCTGCCTGTGGCATGTTGTACAAGGATAGGACCAGTCCTCATCTGGCAGCAAGGAGCAACTGAGGGAATTCAGTGCAGTTTCACAATATGCTTAATGTGATCTAACTAGAGACAACTGAAGAAATAAAAATAGGCAGTCATTCCCTTCTCTCCTTGGTTTTCCCTCCTCCACATGCTCTTACCCCTCTCTTGCAGTGTCTAATGATCACTCAACAATGTGGGAACTATTAGCGTAAGACTACCTTCAGGGGGTTTGGAGGGTTTATTCTCTTCTGGATCAGTGAGCTGGTCTGCCTTGCCAGCAGCAGTTGGCATAGATAAGCAGGTATAAAAAAGAAGTCTGGGCTGCTTTTCAGATACAGCTCCTACCTCTGATCAGAAGCCTGGGTGTGGAGAGTTGCCTGTGCTGAGGTAGAGTCCCCTCCTTCATCTCCCAACTCATGAGCCTGAACCAGCTGGCACTGGTGAATGTTCTTCCACAATATCCAGGGATGGTGCTACCGCAGAATATGTTTCAAAGCAGTTGCTTCTAATCCTTTCTTAAGTTTTAATGACTTCATTGTCTGGAGCTATTACTTACTGAAGTGCTTTTAATCTAAGCTCTTTTGCCATAACCCATTATAATCCTAGAAGAACAAGACATTTTTTAGGCAAAGCAGACTGATAAAAATGTCAGGGATGGCTCCTATCTCCTTTAGTTTTACAATCTCTTATGGTTTTAACTGACTGAGTATGAAGTGATGTTATTAGTGATACATTCAGAAGTGGAACTTTGGAGGACAATCAGAAGTTCTGATTTGTGAATGACATGGTGAAGTTGGTAGTCTGATGTAAACTGCATACAGATTATGCAGACTGGTAAGGGGTTTGGTCTGATAGAGATCCCACAAGGCGAATGAATGTTTTTGTCAGGATTTGAGATGTTACTTTAAATGACACTAGGCAATGTTAACCGGAAGGGTAGAATTAAAAGGAAAAAGGTCCAAAGATGAAATTTGATACAATCCACTCAGAAAATGGGAAGAGGACTTCAGAAGAATATGTTATAAAACAAGCCACAGGACAAAATATAAGCAGGGGAAGATTTATTCCCAGCCAAAGAACAGCTCTTCTAGAAGAATGACTGACTTCTTACAAGTTGACACTGGTAGAGATGCAGTGTTTGTTTTGAGGACTGTGAAAAGGTCACTGCAGGCTTTGGAAGATTGTTTCCGTTAATTCATTTGTACTCGCCACTGCGTTTCTTTCTGGAAGAGTAGATTGGGAAAAAAAATTAATGAGAGAGAAAATATGCTAGTATGGCAGTTGTGTCCTGTCCCACTCGCCCCCCAGTCAAAGCATGATGCTTGTTCTTTATCAGCATCATAAAAGTTCCTCCTCCTCCAACGTTGTATAGATATCTGCAAGGATAAACCTAAATTCCATTAGAGAAAATAATGGAGAAACCTGGAGATCAGTGAGCTAGAATCAGCTGGCATTTTCTTTTCTGAAGATGCACTTTGGCAGTGTACAGTTTTCAATATGTTTTTGCTGCATGTATGTAGTTCCTAAGAATAATTAAACATTGATGAAGTTGTTTAGGTTGGTGGTGAAATTCCCTTCTTAAAATCATGTCATTATGTGGTAGAGTTTAATCTTTTTTACTGTGTAGCTGTGATCTGATGTTTAGATAAAAACCAGCTGGCAGAAATATATAGTAAGATATGGTTGATGGATTAGAGGAAATTAGAGTACCTAATTTATTTGATACCTGTTTGTTCAGTTGAAGGAGTCTAGGAGAGTTGGTCACTCTGTGATGCACAAAGACAGTGTGTGCTCTGTAGATGCCTTCTTCAGATTGGATTACTGTGTTCATCTCCACTTGTGACCCTAAGTATCTGTTAGTAAGTATATTGCATTTCTCTTCCAAAGGTAAATCTACTAGAACTTTAAGTTCAGAAATACCTTCTTAAGCGACATATGATTTAGTGGAAAATATCTTTTTTGTTTTAATATGCTTTAGCATTGGGTCTAATGAAAAGTCAAGGGACTGATGCCCAGTGTAAAGCTCAGAGCACTCTAATTTTTGACTGAAAAAAGATTTGAACGTGCAGCTCATGCCTTAAAGAACTATACTGCTTTGAGAAGTGAAGTGCATAGGAAAGATTTTACTTTCACAGAGCATTGATTTTATTGTATTCTGAGAACAAGTTAAAGTAGGTATCTTATGTATGAATTCTGAAGTTGAATTCTACATATGAATTGGTGATTCCTATGGAAGCCTGGGTTCTCAGGTAGACTTCTGAGGAACCTAACACATCAGGTCCTCCCTGAATTATGGATTGTACCTGCCCATTGCCACCAGTCAACTCCTGTTTTCTGGGTATGACAGGAACATGAGAGAGCAGCTATAGATAACACGAGGTTTTGAATTAGGCAAGTGCTTAATAAGTATGGCAGACTGTCACTTGTGAGGGCCTCATCAACTCCTTCCAAATTGCTGATTTAGAGAGATGCAGCGATATTCTTCCCAGATGTTGTCTATGGAATAGTGTTGTAAATATTGATTATAGTATTTATCCAGTTACCTGATAGAAAAATAATGTAGTTCAGAGTAAAGCTGGTTTTGGGTATTGTTTTCTAGGAGAAAACATGGGTGTGGTGTAGATTGTCACTTCCGTGCATCTCAGTTTTTGTCTGTTTCAGCTTTTACTTGAGCATTTTTCCCTGTTGTGGGTTTGAACCTGATCTGCCATGTACAGCAGACTTCCCAATGACACTAGAGCAACTTATGACCAACTTATCCTTTCTTACAGCTGTGGTTTTTGTTGGATATTCTAAATCATGTAATTTCAGTGCAAGTGATCCTAATCTGTGTATATTTTTCTAATCTTATCCCTGACTGAGGCAGGATAAAAGCTGCTTGAACTCTTCTGAAATCCGTAAGTACAGTGTGACGTCTCTAGAGACAGAAGGCTGCTGTACGTTGATGAGAGTGAGTTATTTGGATACAATTCAGATACTAAGACACAAAAATGTAGTGTTGTTTTTTTTTTTTATAAACAGGGAGTATGATATGAAAAGTATAAAAAAAATGAAATACTTGGAACCTCTTGATTACAGGTGAATTTGGTTGCTATATATTGCATTATTACTTAAGTTCTGTGATGCAGTGATTATATCTGTGCTATTATCTGCTTAAGCACAGTAAAATAATTGATCTTGGTTTTAATTCTTCTGATATAAATGCCAATGCATGGTTGTTGGAGAAAAATAAGCTTGTTAAGTTAGGCCCATACTCATAACTTCCTCTGAAATAGAAAACAGCAGTTAAATATCAGAATTTGTGGCGCTGCTATAGCCAAATATAGCAATGCTGTTCTTGGCACAAGGCATGAGGGATGGTGAGCTAGGGGTGTGATCACCTCTTGTTGGTGAGGAATAGGCTAAGGATGCTGGGCAGCAGCATGGTTTTCCTTATTCCTCCTCTTTTTCGCTTCCATGTCGTTGTTACCTCTCCTTTTCAACCAGTGTAACCAAATCACAAGTATTCACCTTAATGACAGTTCTGCAAATCACCACAAATGCTTGGTGACTTGCTACAGGGAAACATCCTGAGCACAGAGTGTGGTGAGCTAGTTACTGCATGTACTGCATGTACTCTTCTACAGCTGCAACACAATGTTTTCCCAACTCAGACCTCATTTTTGCACTGTGAGGTGCAGATTTCAAAGTAAAGGACAGAAACAGTTATTCACAAAGGTCCATAGTGAAATTACTGTTTGCTACACACTTTTAAAACACTTCTTGTTTAGTTTTCTTTCCAGTTGAAGTTTTTGCCTTGTGTTCATTCTGGCATTGCCAGGCTCTAGGGTTTTTACTTTTTTGTGAATAGGTTATAATATGTTTCCCTATATAGCTTTCTTCATGTTTGGTACTTTTCTTTTCTCACTCACTCTTTACTTTCACCTAAACGTTGCTCTGCCATCTCTCATGTGTCTTTTCTGTATATAGATATGGTAAAACACGAAGACTTAATTGCTTTTCGTATGCTGCAAGTAGGAATTTTTTCTGCTCTGTCTTTGTGCTGTTAATGTTTAGGTGGCTGTCTACTTACAAATATTTCTAGAGTTTATTACTGGCTTTTTTCAGAGGCTTCTTGGAACACAGGAGGAATAAAACTAACCAGATACTGTTATCTACACTGTTTCTTCTATGCTCCTGCATACCAAGAAGGAAAACAGATGTGATTCTAGTTTGTGTGCTTCCTTGGGTGTGCAAGTTGCAGTGGAGGCTAGGGGCAGAGCTGTGTGCAGAGCTCAGTGCTGTGTTGGTATGTTGTGGAGTCTTGGCTTCATAAACATAAATATGTTTTTCATATAGGTACAGTATTTAGCATTGATAATACTGTTTGCACAGGGAGATAGTATTTTTTTTCCTCATCTCTGTGGCATACTACTTGGGTAGCTTTGGAAGCATTAGACAGTTTTGAGGCAAAGATGTATGTCTGTCCAAGATGTCTTTCATAATGGCTTCACCAGGGAGAATCAGAAACTGGATTTGCTGCTATATGGAAGAGCTCTTGCATATTGAAAGATATAAAATAGACTTTTCAAACTGGTCCATAAGTTAGAAAAAAACATGTATACTGAGATCTGGATTAGACTGGTGATAATTGAAGAGATGTCCCTTCTCATTTGCTTAAAATTATTTGACCATTTGTTTTTCAGCTGTTTTTATTATTATTCATTTTTCTAAGCATCTTTAGTTATCTGAAATTGTCAGCTCTTGTGTTCTGCAAGAGGAAATCATACATTCACCTCAGATCTCTTGTTGATATCAGCTGTCTGAAAATCATCACTCATATTTCAGGAGGAAAAAAAGTCTGGTTTTGCTAAATAATCCTATGTGGTGGTGTTTGTGTAGCTGCTGGCCGATGACTGCTCATAGGGGAAGCATTCCTCTGTAGAAAGTGCTGCAGCATGGGGTTTTTTGCCTAAGGGAGAAAGATGTGAGTGAGAATCTTCTGGAATTTATGAAGAAACACAACCTTAAACATGCTCGAGTTTTATCATGATTTGATTTTAATTTAAATGTCATCACAGAAGCCTGTCTTCTCATGTCAGTTTCTGATCAGTTCTAAATGTTTAGAGGCAGAAGGTTGAGGCACAGCATCAACTGACAGCATGGGATGGCATTTTGCAGAGTGCCTGAATTAGACAGTTTAACTGAGCATCTGAGTAAGGCTGAGAGTTGGGGTTATTCAGCCTGGAGACCTTAGAGCAGCTTCCAGTACCTAAAGGGGACCTACAAGAGAGGGAGTCCCCTGGAGAGGGACTTTTTACAAGGACATGTAGTAACAGGACAAAGGAGAATGGCTTTAAGCTGAAAGCAAATATATTTAGATTAGACATTAGGAAGAAGTTCTTTACTGTGCATGTGGTGAGGCACTGGCACAGGTTGCCCAGAGGAGCTGTGGCTGCCCCATCCCTGAAGTGTTTAAGGCCAGGTTGGATGGGGCTTAGAGCAACCTGCTCCAGTGGAAGGTGACCAAGCCCATGGGTTGAAACCAGATGAGCTTTAAGGTCACTTCCAACTCTAACCATTCTGTTATATTAATGTCATTGTTTTTCAAGTAATTATTCTAGGGTAGGTTGTCACTAAAGAGGGTGAGGAGATACCCAGTTGTGCAGAGCAGG
>JANHGB010018686.1:9551-41437 GCA_026283785.1 Coracopsis vasa | reverse complement strand
GGCCTTTTGTGATAGTACAAGGGGTAATAGTTTTAAACTGAAAAAGGGTAGATTCAGACTAGATATAAGGAAGAAATTTTTTTTCTGATGAGGGTGGTGAAACATTGGCACAGGTTTTCCAGAGAGGTGGTAGATGTCCCATTCCTGGAAGCATTCAAGGTCAGGTTGGACAGGGCTCTGAGAGATCTGATTTGGTTGAAGATGGCCCTGCTCATTGTAGGAGAGGTTGGACTAGCTGATCTGTAAAGGTCACTTCTAACCCAAACCATTCTAGGCTTCTATGATTCTACGGTAAAGTACTACCACAAAATTCAGAGATAACCAAGGAAGTTCTCAGGAGCTGCTGATAAACTTTGGGTAGAAAGTGAAGGAGGTCATCTTCTCTTCCCTGAGGAGATGGAAGAGTCATTTTTGTGTATTAGTTTTAGCTCAACAATAGCTGGCAGCAACCAGCTCAAAGTTGGTAATAATATTTATTGTAACTAATAAAAGCAAGTATGTCTGTCTGTCACTGTGCAACTCATTTCTCCATCATAATTTCTTCCATAGCTTTCATTACTTCCTAAGTGACACCAAGTCTTCAGCCATCTGTAAAAGAAGCTAAAGAGTGATTTATTTTTGCACGTTATAGGCTCTCCCCTGGCATTGCAAAGCTTCTGCAAATAGCCTTTTAAGAAAGAAAAGATGTATCTGGACTCTCCGGCTACAAGGGATTTCAGGGGATGCAAGTTTAATAGATTACTTCTGAAAATCATTTTGCAGTCTCTGAATCAGAAGTTTTAGGTTGATTTCTTATGGTATACATACACGTGTGTGTGTATACATACATGTGTATGTATGTCTACATACTATTATAACAAAAATGGACAAATATAAACTACCTCTGTATAAAAAGGGTGGGGCATTCTGTCAATATTCTATAACAGCAGGGAGCTTGCTGATTCTGACAACCTACTTAATGTGAAATATGCTCCATCTGTTAATGCCAAGATTGAATTTTGTTATTTCAGATACACATCACCTAAGTTTCTTTTGCTCCATAAATACCATATTTAGAGTCAAAAGGACATGAGTCCTCTCATAAGAGTCTAAACAACTTAGATTGAATCAAAATGTGCACACCCAAAGGAACCCAGTATTGTAGACTACCGTTTAACACCTCAGGTATAACTTTGCCTTTGAAGAAACAGCTTATAACTAATGATAGCAGGATGATGTTTCTTCCAGAGTAGTTGCTAAAACCCATAGGTCTTCTGTTCCATGATTTTACTTATTTTGTTACAGTCACAAGGCCACTTTAAAGGAAACTTTATAAGGAAAAAATACAAATAACATTTTAAATTAATATCTTTTCATTGAAAGAGATAGTATTCCCTGGAGAAGCTTCTCGAAAAAGAGAGTTTTCCCAGCAGAACTTTCTCTGAGAGATCAGCCAGCACTGACTCACATGCTCTCCCACACGCAGACTTAAAAAAACAGCAAACAAAAAATGCAGCTTCAAGTCAGTGCTGCTTCATGCAGTGACTCCGGATCTTTCTGTCCCCGAGGTCTATATTGGTATAGGATGTGAACTGGTTAAGAGAGCCCCATCTGGACACCTCTCAGCGTTGTGATCCACTCTGCTTGACAGAGCAACAGCACAGTTTTTACTGAGGAATATATCCATTACTTAGTGTGAGGAGAACAATCAAAATGGTTTATACATAAAGCTTGAATATGACCACCTTGAGCATAGGAAGCTACAGGGCATGGAGGAACCCATTCTATTTTCCCAGGCTCATGTGTGAACACAAGAGCAGAAAGGGGCTCTAGCTCTGACAAGTCTCACTTCTCAGGAAACAAGAAGCTCGTCCCTCTCTGGTTTTGTGGACATTCCTGTCACACTGATCACACCAGTTTCCTGCCATTTGTGCTGTGAATGCTGTGACTCACACTGGCCATATGTTCTCTCAACACCCAACCCGCAAAACATCTTTTCTGGCATGTTTGTTATCAGCATTTTGGCTGTTTGGTTTTCGGAAGCTTGTGTGGTTTACTTTTTATTCCTGCAGTTGGTCTGAGGGTTGTTTCTGTTCCTTCTGTAACTATGTATACCTTTAGAAGTTTATGTTAGACAAGTTTAGGTCCAAGCAGGTCTTGGGAAAGTTCAAATGGTCTTTCCTTCCATTAATCTTCTGTTATGTTCCTTCCTGTTCATCACACAGTGTCTGGGACCTCAGAGAAGCCTCTAATCCCACAGTGGGAAAAGTCTTTTTTGAGTGGGGCCTAAAGGACTCTTTCCCAATATAATTGCCTTCCTGCAGCTTTCAGGGGTCTTTTACAAAATGTTGGTCTTAGGCAATGGATGACTTCAAAACGGGGACAATTATGAGGTAGGAAATAATAATACAGATTGGTGACTAACACATAATTTTAGCTAAAAAAAACACTGAAGAAAGACTGAAGGTATGGAGTACAGTACCTTCAGTCTCTCTTCAGTGTTTTTTTAGTTAAGATTATGTATTAGTCACCAAACCATATTGCTGTGTGTGTGTGAATAAATCTAAATTCCATGAAAAAAAAGAAAACTTTAAATCATTTACTCTAAAAGCCATGCAGAAATTAGAAAACATTCAGACTTTAAAATCCTCATCATTTCCCTTTTTCTATCCATATTTCATCAATATTTCCTCTCCAGGAATAAATATTTTTACACAATGAAATGTTTAACAATAGAAACAATTTCTGTCTTTATTATTTTTTAATTCATAGAATTCTTTAGCATACTTTATATCTTTATTTAACCGAAGAGGACATTATTGAGGAAAATGCAGCTTTTCAGTGTAGATACTTTTTAGTGCCTTTTTCTTTCTGCTGTGAATTATCAGTATAAAACTATTTTGACTATTTTTTCTGTATAATCCATTCCCTAAAAATGCCCTGTATTTCCCTCAGTTTAAAACTACTGATTTCTAGAAGTCATCGATTTTTATAGAAACATTTATAAAAGAATAAATGAAGTAAGTATAATCTTCTTCTATAGAATCATTTATAATAGAAGAATTTAAAATGTAAATAAATAGCCCCTCAAATAGGCTTTATCTCTTTGGACTTTAGAAAGTTCTTTTCTTATTCTATCAGAACATTTTCCAAGCTCTGCAAGATTCATTATGTATTATTATGTATTATAAATAGTAGGACATTGATATATGAATAAAAATCACTGGATATATCTCTTAACATTCAGCAAAATTTCAATCAAAATTATTATATTTGTCAGTCTCAGAAATAAATTAGAAAAGTTTAATTGTTAATCATTTAGCGGGATTTAGCCATATACTTGGATAGAGAAAGAGACCATGCAGAAAAAGATGCAATATTTTCCAAAATGTACAATTTTCAGTCCATCAAGATGCATTTTTCATGCCAAAGAAATTATTTAATCCATGACATGTATTAGAAGTAGCCTGCCCATGATAAAATGTGAAAAATATTAGCAGTAACTTACCATCACTGGAGGTATCAATAATAACAAGTTAACAGTAAACTGTTTATTTTACTTTAATATGAAGAGCTTTTTTAAGATTTTCACTGAGTTAGAATCCATATTTTCACTTCTCCATAATAAGTCTTTCCAACTTATTTCATAAGGGACTCCTCAGGAGCAAGCACAAACAAATATGGAATAAATGTGACTTTTGTATAATTTGTATCCTCACCTAAACCACAGTTCTCTCAAGAACTGATGCTGAGCCATTTGCACCAGTGCATTGAAACTAGTTATTATAAATATATGTTTCCAAAGCCATACTTCCCTGAAGATGAGTCTCGCTCTCCACCCTGAGCCCAGCAAGCACACTTTGTTTTTTCTTCCTCCCTTTTCCCCACTCTCTGAAACATTCAGTGCTGGGATGAGAACCTTTTCCAAAGCATATGGCATAGGATAAGCAAAGTATACAGGGAAAATAGGTCTCTGTGCCTTTTTTCCTATGGCTGCAAAGAGTATACCTATCCTTCAGCTTTCAAAGGTAGTTTGCTCCTGGTTAAGAGGATATTTTTTATCTGCCACACTATATGTTTAGTGAAATTTCTTATTCTCTTGACTTTTCTAATCAGGCTTACCATGAATAAGATTTTTTAATTATTTTTATTAGCTCCAAGAAGTTTCCTTCTTACTGCGCTGAGCAAGCCTCATGCTGCTGGAGAGTAAGTCTAACCCCAACATCTCTGTTATTTTTACTAGATGAAGGACTGTGATGTTTAGCACTGTGGTAGTAGTTACAGTAGCTATCAACATTTGGGATTCACCTCTTAACCCTCATCATTGAAGCAGGACACTTGAGTCTTTTCTCTGTCTTGACGCTTTACCTTATAAGCTTCACTCTGTAAGACTACTACTTTGTATACGGCAACCTTCCAGGTTCAGCCCTAATGGAAATCATGTGGCTTACATTGTGGCTCAGCGGATGTTTCCCTTGGCTGGTATTCTGATGTAAACAACTCTCTCAGCCCTTGCCCAGAGGTATCCCTGCTTGCTCCTCTGCCATCCGCTTCAGTTGTACTGTACAGCTGTTTGTGGGTCTGTGAGGTGAACCGAACCAAGAAACTGATTAAAAAGACCAAAGGGTAAAAATAGCCTCATTTTTATTTTTAAGATATTTTTGCTCAGAATGAGCTGACCAATATATGTGTGATCAACTAGCAAATCATGTTTGCCACATAAGACCATAAAAATCTCTAGTGGCACAAATGAGGAGACAATATAGAGACAAAAATAAACACTGGGGCAGGGGAGGTGGGCAGCAAAACTTTAAACCAGCTTTGCTGCTAAGAAAAGAGTGTGGAACCAAGGCCTTGCTGCCAATGTAAGAAAAGCACAAATATAAAAATTTTCAAATCTCGCTTTTGAACATCATCCATTTTGTGACTGGTGAGAGCAAGGGCCTCTCTGTTTATAACATTACTTACAGAACAAGTGTTTAATACATCAGCAGCTTGGCAGGATTCATTTTGTGGTTATCTTTCTTTGAGGGAGCATCTGGCTTCATCAGCTGCTACCCAGCATAATGAAATATCAGACTCATCCAAATCATGTGAGTTTCAGATATGTGCCATGAAAAGAGTCCAACAGTTAGGGCTGTTCGGTTAGATTATTTTCTCTTTTTTCCTCTCTGTGCATATTTGTTTCATTAGATTTATCTCTTTTCCATTTTCTTTCTCTTCATGACTGCAGATTTTTAAAAATTCCAGATGAAGTGTCATCAGATAATATTTAGAAAAAAGTCTTTTGATTACTTAGCATTGGTTCTGTATTTAACTTGTATATGTGGAAATGAAGTAGACACTAGCAAGAACTCTCTCAGGCAACCTTTCACTGCTAAGGAAATAGATACGACATGACTGAATTCTGAGTCTTCTGAATCTCTCATTTCTATTACTTCTCAATCCACACTGAAGATTGTTGGGTTTGCAGAATCATCTGAAACAGACATATTTTATGGTGTGGCTCCATTTTGTGCACTTCCAAAGGATCACATGCAATGTGAATTATAATACATTGATTAGTGCCACCCATCTTAAAACCAACAAATGCAGTCTGTATAAAAGTCTGCACTACACTGAACTTTGTGATTCAGGCTTGTTTCTGACACGAGTCAATGCAATAACCATAGAACATTGTTTGCTTTACATCTTCTACTTCAAAGGTGGATTTTTTTTTTTTAATTGCTATTTCACTCTGGTTGTCTGAAGTCTATTTTTGGTTTTGGTTTTGGATGCCCTGAACATGTCTAAATTTTCATGACCTTGTCATTTAAAAAATGTTTTCCTCTTCTCAAAGGTGTGTTTGCATAACCCATAAAGTTAGAAAAATAATATAATCATGGATGGGCCAGAGCAGTTGATATTTGTCTCCCTGCAAGAAAGAGAGGACAGCTATCAGCTCAGTGCCCATTCCAAGGTTCAGAATCTTGAACAAGCATGGCCGAAGTCCAGCCTGGATGAGTGGGCAACTCCTAACAGAGCTCATACACAAAAGAGAAGACCACAGAAGGTGGATGTTCCCAGAAGTATTAGAAGCACTGCCCAAGTGTGCAAGGATGGGATTATGGAAGTCAAAACTCAGCTGAGGAACAACTAGAGAGGAATGTGAAGAGCAAAGAAGGGCCTCTGTAGTTACACTGGCAGTAAAATGAAGGTTAGGGAACATCTGGCCATCGGGGCACAGGACCCAGTAACAAAAGCATGTTTTCACTGGTAAGACTTGCACTCTGACATCCCAGGTCCCCAAGCCTACTAGCAGAATCTGTGAGAGTGAAGCATTACCCACAGAAGAGGAAGACATAGTTAAGGCGTGCTTACACCACTTGGACATACTGAATTCTGTGGAACCAGACAGGATGCACTTGAGGACTCTGCAGCACCTGGCTAACGTCACTACAAGGCCTCACTCTAACATCTCTGAAAGGTCACGGTGACCAGGAAAGTTTTCTATGACTGGAAAAAAACAAGATTGTCTTCAACAAGGGAAGGAGATTCCAGGAAACTACAGGCTTTTCAGTCTTAGGCTTTTGGGAAGAGCACAGTAATCTACCTTAAAGCCATTTTTAGGCACCTGAAGAACAAGAAGGTGGCAGGGAACAAGCAGAAAATCACATCTGACCAACCTAATCACCTTCCACAATTCAATGACTATCTCCATGGACAAGGGGATGTTGTGCATCTTGACTTTAACATGGCCTTTGATGCAGTCCATGATATCTTTATAGACAAATTGGTGAGACACAGACTGAATAAGTAGATAATAAAGATAGTTGCTGTTAAGTCATTGTATGGAATAAACTAGAAACTCACCTATAGTGAGAAAGAGATTATTTTTAGATTTTTAATATAAAAAGAATAATATGAAAAGACTCAATATATAATATAAGTGAAAGTACAAAGAAATCTTTGTTTCCAGAAGTACAGATACTCCCAAAGAAGGTTAAGCATTCCTTTATGTTTAGATAAATCCTCCATAAATTAGTAGACAGCCAAGCCTCTAAACATAAAAAGATATTTAAGGAAGAGAAGAAAGAAAGCTGATGTTTGAAAGAAAAACACTGCCAAGAGGAGAGGGGAGGAACAGAAGAAATTTAGGCTGCCCATTGCAAAGCCAAGAAGCCTATGCTCCCAATTACTTAGCTGAACCCAGTTTTTCTTGTTATATCCTGACACTCTGGAAGCTTCTTTCAGACTTTATTCCCTTTTTATCAATTAGTCCAAAATGATCAACATCGGCAGAATGATTCCTGGGGCAGCGCTAAGACTTTTGCAGAACTATATATCACTCTTCTTATGAAAAGAGTGTAGTTTTTGCCTGCAGACATTCCTCAAGGCAGTTTCTGTAAGTAGTCATATAACATCACCACAACTGGAAGTTATAACAGTGTTTTAATTCATTTATTTTAGCCTCTTTATCCTCTTTATAACTTCATGACTACAACTTCAGTCCTTCAGGGGTGAACACTTCTGTGATTAAGACTTTCTTTAGTTGAGTCACAGACTACAGTCAAAGGGATGTACCAACATGAAATAGTCTTCATCATACTGAACTGACATTTCACTCCACCGTTGGTGCTTTTCATTAAAAACATTCAGTGCAAGTCAACATCACATTTAACTGGTTTAAGTGAAAAGAAATGTAAAGAAATATAAATCGAGTTTAAAGAAATAAAAATCTTTTTTTCTATTAGATTTCTACTTGGGTGACTCTCTGCATCTTACTTCAGTTCTTTTTAGTGCTGACAAAAAAGAGAGGAGGTGAGCAAGTAAGAGAGGTCAATACTGAGCACCAACACTTCTTTGACCCACTGTTCTACTCCAGATGCATGTTTTTTAGCCCAGATAAGAAAGGTTACTGAAAGGTGACAGAATGCAGGACATCATTCATTTCACAGCACTGACAAATACTGCTAAAGTAGTGGGTTTCAATTTCTTATTTAAGACACACAATCATTTTCAAAATATAATAATGGACATTTCTCTCTTCAACTACCACAGAAATATAGTCTGAAATGGAACAAAATTTGCAGAAGGATCAGCAGTCTCAATAGCTTGGAAACATCTAGTTTTAGTTTACAATCTGAGATATATGGCTACAGTCCTGGGTTACCTTTCAAAAGAGGATACCAGGAGGAAACCTTTGAAAGCTATTCCAAATCTGAGAAACTATACCTGGGGGAACAATTCTGCTTTGGCAAAGACAGGGACTAGATGAGCTAGAGGTGTTTTCCATTTCTGCTCAAGTCTTTTAAAAATCAATACATGTTTAATAAATTCTTATAACTTCTACAAATGCCTCAAAGTGTACTAGCAGATGATTTGAGCTTAATCAGAAGGGGTTTACTGACCTTGTAAAACCTTACATCAGAAGGGGTTACCTATATAAGCAGAGCCTTGAACTTAGTGAGTTGTACTCACAACTCATGAGTAAGGTCCAGGGGAGAAACTAGGAGAGAGCAGCTGGTATCTTCTGTTCTTTCCTATCCTCATAACAGTTATGAAGCAAGTAGAAGAGAATGAATCCTACCAGTATATGAGGACCCTGATACACAATCAAGTCACAAAGGCTAAGAAAAGGATTTGAAAATGGAGGGCTAATCCCTCCATTCAATACTATTTCCTCCATTTACCGATTCCCTCACCACGGAGGAGTGCTTCTGGCAGGACTGCTTTGAACTTCTTCTATACTTTAAGAGATGACTAAATAAAAAAGGGGACATGTTTTGAGATAAGGGACTAAGTCCTCTGTTTCTCAATACCTGTGCAAGCAACAAAACAAATGAAAAGATTAATGAGTCAGAGATTTTAGAAAACATTTTCAACAATGAACTTTACTTTGACAGCTGCAAATCTAATTACTAGCAAGCACAGATGGTGCCAAAGAAGTCTGAGTAGTTATAATACGAGGTTTAGAAAATAATTTCATTGGTCAAAGCCATTAATTTTGCTTTCTAAATGTCAGGCAACAAACCATTTAAATGTTTAAATGTTTTAGTGACAGCTACAAGAGGGATGTCTCTTAAGTGGCTTGGCAACATAAATGATGTTATAGCACAAAATCTGAGACTCATATGTGGAACAATAACAGAGATGAAACACTTTCCCAGTATGGCCTAAATATAGAAAAAGGTGTATCAGGGTTTGATTTGTTCTGTATTAATCCATCTCTTCTGAAAGGCTTCTAAGTCAGTTACTACCTTTCCACACTAAGATGAAGCATTTTGGTAAAGGAAGTTTTGACTGAAACTTGGTAGCAACAGACCAGCTGAAGTTGGAACTGAACAAAAATATACCTTTTTACCCTTTCACAGAAAGACCGATATGACTTTTTCCTTTCCACAGAAAAAAAATAACCCTGTCAGAGGAAGGTGGCAAAGAATAAGAAAACTCTTTTATGTACAAAACTCAATGAACTCAAATTTGGTTTGGAGTCTGCCCTGCACCATGGAGTCCTAGAAGGCAATATTCTTTTGACTACCCACCTCATAATTAGGAGGCTTCCACTCTCCTGATAAATATATCCATTTTATTTTATTTGGTCTGTTTTCTGAAGACTCTTGTATTTAGTCTTGTGACTAAATCCCAGAAGCTTCAGTAGCTCAGTAAGAGATATCACCACAAATCTCAGTTGTGATTACTTGTGTTCTAGTTTGTTCCCAGTTGAACTTTTAATTTGCTTATTCATTTGGGAAGGATCTGTGTCTCTGCAGATTATGCATTAACATCATATGTTAATATTAAGTAGACTGCTAATATCACATCTCAGTGTTGGTTTTGTCCAAAGAAAATGATCCTTGACCACATCTGTTTTTAGAGACCGGATGTTTAGTCAACTGATTCAACTTTAGAGTAAACCAAATCCTGCCCTCAGTCCCTTGTAATTCTCTACAGCTAGAGATTTTTTCAGACATGGTATCAATATCAGGGATTCACCTCTCATTACTTAACCAAGGGGATTCTTCACACCTAGATTTATGTAACTCACATCCTCCTTTACTCCCTAGCACTTAGCTTTGCTCAGTGAGGGCAGCAATTTTAAAGACCGGTTTGCAGCCAGCTTGTAGCTGGGACAGAGAACTAAAACTGGGACTTCCAACTTTATTGGGACATCTGGCAATCATAAGTGAGGAGACAGGCACAGGGTTAGTTAGCATGGATGTTCACAGCTTTGCAGTGCATGTAAGTGGAAGTCTCAGTCATATAACTTAACTTCCAGGACTCCCAGAGGAGGTTTCTCAACTTCTATGTATAGTGTTCTCTGAAATGGCTTGTTCTTCCTGACCCAAAAAGCTTAGGTCTGTTGCTAAAAATTACAGTTAGCAATACTTGTAATTGAACTATTGCTGAAAAACACTTCTAATTTGTACTACAAAATGCCTGGACACTCCTAATGGATTTGCCTGGAAAGCGTTTTCCCAACTCATAAAACTTCATGAGCTTAGACAAATATTTCTAGGCAAACCTTACATTTTTTGAAGGTTTTCACAAGCAGAAAACAAAGCCAAGCAAAAGGAAAAAGAAAACAAGACTCTGTCAAGGGATTGAACTCACAGGTTAACAGTTAAGGGCAGTGCCTTATGTGTGGGACATCTTTGTCTCATTCCCAAACCCCATGCAAATTTATGTCTACAAAACAGTGCAATTCCAAGAACTGAACCTGGAAGAGAGAACAAGCAGTACTGGCTGTGTTGTGGAAGACAGTGGTTAAGTTGCTGGTGTAAATCCAAAAGAAATAAAATCCAAATGATAAACTGTGAAAGAAAAGAAACAATTGTTTAATTAAACAGTTTTATCTAAAGGTCACACTCGAGCTAATGAGCTAACTCCTATATCTTCTGATTTCTGGAATCAATCCTACTCAATTGCTAAGATAGGCTTAGCTGGACTCTGTCCGTTATAGTGCTTGACTCGATCATGACATACAATTCCTCATCTCCAAGAGATCAAACTGTAGCTGGTTCTGGCCCAAACTAGGGATAAAGGCAGCAGGAAGCACCTAACCTAAAATTCCATCAGGTATTTGGTAAATTGGTTCAAATATTTAAACTCTAATATTTGTATTTTTGTATTTTTACTGTGTGCATACTTAGAGCACACTCTATGCATTTTTCTTAGGTCTTATAGCACGAAGCATATTGTAGGCATTTCATTTTACTCTTAATATAGAAGTTGGAAACAGAATAAAGCCATGGATGCCTGGAAATAAGCATAAATATTTGCATCAGTCTATTCCACTCGTAATGGTATTTTTCACCTTTCTGTGTTGTGCAGGCTTTTCTTTGCCCGCAGTGTTCTTTCTGTCAATTTTTAGGGGGATTTTTGAGTCAGACAGAGTACTCATAGATGGAAAAAGTGAGGACTACTGGCAGCTTTATGTAGTTGTCTGCATTTTTAGTAAAATAGTATTTTCATATTTTTGACAGATATTAGTCCCTCGTTCATGTGAGTGATACAGAAGCCTTCACCCTACTCTTAAAAGCATTTTGCCTAATAATATTTCCAGGTCCAGTGTAAATATATCACTGATGCACCTGCTTTTTAGATGTATCACACCGTATATCATTTATATGGTTCAGAAATTGAAGGCAAGAGCAAAGACATGGGCAAGGGCAGTACAGGACAAGATAGTATAAGAACTTATGTCTTAGCTTTTTAATTCTTGACACAGTAAAAAAATCAAAAGTATTTAGACCTAATTTTAATATCTAAGGAAATAAATAAATTCTGGTTTAATTAAAATCTTTATATAATTGATCCAATAAATAAAACAGTGTCAAAGTCTCCAGGAACCACTCAGTCTTAGACTTCATGGGTGAAAAATCACCATGCAAATCTGCAAAATTATCTGACTTTTCAGATTGGCTGGGTAGGAAAATAGCAATTTGTTATTAAACCACATGATCTTAAATGTGGAGACTATAAGTATATCTTATGAAAGAGAAGAAAACACCCTTCTTTTTGAATAGTTAATAAATTTGTGGTTTAATTAAATGAGGAAAAGATCTACTGTGAAGCAAGTCTGAGATATCAAGTTGCAAAGGAGGTTTTGCTCTGGACTTTCAATGTTGTCTGTGGACCCTGTGTTTTTCGAAAGTAGTTGAAGATTTATGTGTGCATGAGCAAACAAACTCATGAAAGAAGCAATGAAAAGCTCAAGTGGGTAGGAATATACAGGTCTACATAACTGCCAAATAAAAAGCAGATTGAATAAAGTCCTTTACCAATGGGAGCCAATAATAATAATAGGGGAAAAAAAGCGCATAGAGAGTATAATTTCAATGTGAAAGAAGAAAAAGAAACAAGGTTCTGTATGCATAGCAAATGTGAAATAAAACAGAAGGGCATGCTTAGATTAACATGAACCTCCAATTTCATCAAAAATTTAAATATTCTCTAAGTTCAAATCAGAGTGGTAACAATATTACGTTCTTTGAAAGCTGTATCACAGAAGGAAAAACACTGAACAAAGCTATGGAAACTGTGGAGACATTGCATTGCTAAACAAAGACTAGAATTAACGATGTAAGCAAATTACGTCTGAGGGTTAAGCATTTAGGTACAGCAAGGACAGGTAAACATTGAGGATGTTTCAGTAGAAATGCTTTTTAACAGACACTGCAAACCTGTTCATAGCCATAAAATACTTTTCTCCACAGTGCTCTTGTTCACCCAAGGAACCTAGAAATTGCCAGAAGCCTCACAACAGCTCCCTGGTGGAAAAGTATAAAATGTAGATGAGAGGTGAAACCAGAATGAAATGTTAAAAGAAGCTGAGTAAATCATCCCACCAAGCAACAGCCATCTGTGTACCATTAATCCAATATTCTTTAAGATCAGTATTTCTTGTTTCCCTTATTGTGTGCTTTTCTGTACAGATCTGTCTCCTGTCATTGCCACACTGCTTTTTGAACTCCCTCTCAAACACAGTGTTCATCTAGGTCTCCAGCTCACCTCCTCCACACCAAGAATCTTCTGTTTTTCTTGATTCCCCAGGACCTTTCAGGATCCAGGACAGAATCTCCCTCCCTGGCTTTAAGGTGACTTAGTCAAATTTATCACATGAACATAGCCTTTAACACACATTTTTAACATATATCAATTGATTCAGCACATATTCTGTGTTCTTGGTGCTGGATTCATAGCACATGTAAGATCCAGTGGCAGCTCTAAAGCATTTGGTGTGTTGTGAGTCTGTGAACTTTTCATTTGATGCTGTAAAAAAGCACTCAGCTCAATATTCAGGTTCTACTGCTGTAGAAAGAAATTTCTTTTCCCTTTTTAATGAACAGGGGAAAAAAAAGAGAGACATGGAAGCATGTTTTTGATGTCACAATCATGTGTCTCTCTCCATGTTTATACTTTTTGTCAACTGCTGTACAATCGCCTTGCATGAGTAGCCCATCAGGGGCAGATGTTGTCTGCAATGAAAACCCCACATAATGGGTTTGAGATTTAAGAAATAAACAGCGTGGGTTCTTTACAGCTTGTTAGTTAATCACAGTAAAAACATTCCTCATTTCCTCAGTGGAGTATGTGTTTTGATTCAGCTCAGCTGAAAAGGGGGATGTTTAGCAGTACTTTTTTCAGGATATTACTGCTGCTTAAAAACAGCATCATTATTTGAAACAGGCAATTGCAAGCTAGCCCAGGTTAGGAATGTTGTGCTGTTTTGTCATAGTTGCTCCACCTGTGCCCCAATAAGGTCTACTCCAATAAGCTTTTCAAGTACTTACCTATGTGTCATTCACAGTGCAGTCTGCAAGCTGGCTTTCAGCTCTTAGAGTCGTTTCTGATTGCCCAGTTATCAAGAAAGCTGCCAAAATAGTGTGGTGAGTTTTAACCATGGAAATGTGTGGAAAATCCATGTTTAATCTCAGGACTGATGAGAAATAAAGTTCTAAAACCAAAGGAAGTAAACATGCTCTTCAAATATTGTTTTGTTTTTTTATATATCTCCCAAATCAGAGGTAAAGAAAAGATTTCAAACATAGCAATTTGGTATTGCTGCACCAATTACACAACTTCACCTCTTGAAAAAAGAAGGAATTCAGAGATCCAAAAATACAGGAATTAATTTTCATGCAAAAGAGAGGTGGATAATGGTAATGTGAGGCAAATTGCTGTAGCTCCTATCTGCTCCATTATCTAATTAAAATAATGTCTTTCAGTTTAAAGAAACTCATTAAATAGATCTATGCTTTTCCTGTGGTTAAATATTTTTATAGTTCTTAGAGGAAGTCCCAAAAGAGATGATGCCAGGGATGGAAGTAGATAGGAGTGAAGCATAGACTTTCTCCCACATGTTACACAGAACATGCTATGTACCAAGCAATGATCTGAGTGGCACATGCTTCAGTTACATTAGCCCTCCTTCTTCCTTTTTATTTTCCCCACTAAATTCTTCTCTTTGGATTAGGAACAAGTGAAAAGTGTAGATAAAACCAGCTGTGTTCTTATGACCTATCTTTAGCCACATAAAACGTTGTGCTGGCAACTCAGCTTGCTCTTGGAAGGCTAATGGAAACAAAGGATTTACCTTAATTAGTGATTCCTCTCTTTCTAAGGCCAGGAGTGGAAGACCTGCGGCTGAATAGCTTCTGGCTTCCTAAGGACTACAGTTCTCTACCTGCAGCCTGAAGACTAGTTTAGACTGATTAACCTGTAGACATTTCTTAGGTGAGCTGCCCACTCATAACTCAGTAAGAAGAAAGATTTCTTTTTGTTTCCATCTTTCCTTAGTAGAAAAATGACAATGTGCTAGAGACTTCTTTTACAGAGGAAAGAAAGGCACAGCAATAATCCATGGATGGATGTTGAGGGCAGACAAGTTCAAATTTAACACAGATTTGTAGTGATGATGACAATCAATCATCTGAGCAGATTAACAAAGAAAGTGATAGATTTTCTGTCTCTTGTGTTTTCAAATCAAGATTGGATTTGTTTTTGAAAGATAAGCTTTAGCCAAATGTGTTAGGACAGTAGAATTAAAATGAATGCTGTTGTTTGACCTATCTCACACAGATGAAACTAGTTGATCTAACATTTCCTTCTTGTTTCAAATGCATCATTCTGTTAAATGGTTTGTTTATTTAAATTTTCTTAGTCTGTCAGAGAATCTCAGATTGATGTATTCTTAAAAGAAAGAAGTTTTTCATTTAAGAATCTGATGGCTAATTTCACCAGTGATTCCAAATATTTGGGAGTTAGAGTTTTCTTTGATATGACAATTCTCTTGGTAATTAAATCAAAGTCAGATGTTATTCAAATAAAATTGCAAATTTTTAGAGGACTCATTGATCATTAAATAAAAACCTGTGTTATTAACTTTGTGCTTTATTTAGTCAGTAGAGAGATTATAATCTAAATATTGAAGCAGAGAAGGGTGGATTAAAGCAATTATCTACTCTTTTGACAGACTCCTGGCTAAAGAGATCCTGCCTTTTGCCACAAAATTTGGTGAGTACTAATGATAAACCTCCAAGGTTTTCATAAGAGAAATTTGGGAAGGAATGAGACTATGAGGAATGAGTGAGTGGAATGAGACTATGAGGAATGAGTGGCTATGCATAGAGCAGTTTTACATTTGCTGCCCCTTCTGACCTCTCTCTTTCCACTTAAGAAAAGAGATACTTCTAGTATTTATCAGTTCTTCTTTATCCGTAACTGGAGTAACTAAAACCTGCAAAAAAGGGAGAGTAGAGAAGAAGCTATTTAGTAAAAGCATTGCAAATGCCAAACCTGCATTGCTAGGGTGTCATCTGTGGGGAGTCAGAAGCAACCTGTGGGCTGTGTGTTTGATAAGATTGCCCAGCAAAAACTCCTTGTAATATATGATGCATAAAATACTGTGATGTGTTGAAAATGTTGCAAGGAACAGAAAGATCACTGAAGCTCACAGAAGTGTGTTTACTAGGGAATACGTGGGACAATTTGCTAGAGAATCTCCTGAGAGGCACAAGTGTCACCACTGTTCTATTTGTACCGTGCTATTTCAGGGAGCAAAGGAGAGTGAATGTTACTACATAGTTTTTTTACAAAATCAGAAGCAGTGTTGCTGTTGGATGCATGAGTCATATTTTGTAACATTTTTTTAAAATCTTTTAAAAATATATCAAAGACATCTAGAACAAAAGAAGTTTCTGATAAGGGGATACTGCTGGGGGAGCCTTAGAAGGGACTAAACTCTTTGAGACTGTACCTCAAAAGAGGAATATTAGCATCTCTGCTTTTCCCTCAGTTCACAGTTGAGATATGCCTCAAGCAACAGCTTAGTGTTTTCTGAAATTGGTTTGTGATGTTTCCCTTTTCTCTAACTCTTTTTATTTTTTTTAAATCAAGAAATTAACTATTTTCTTTGCCCTAATGTCTTTGTACCCTTTCACCTGGTTAGTCATTTGGAATTGACAGTGGAAGCAAAGAAAGAGGGCAAGGAAAAAGCTGATCAGTCTGGGACTGTGCATTTAACACTGGGGTGCCTGCAACCTGAGCTGAGTCTGGACATCTCAGGACTTTGAGTCCTCCTTCTGCTAGATGACAAAGGTGGTTCTGCTGGCTGGTATTATGACAGGCAGCTCAGAGACAAAATGTCCCCTGCCAAGACCAGTGCAGAACCCCTTTACACTGATTAAGGGACGGATACAGTTTGCTGAGCTCAGACAATCATGTTTATCACAGTGGAGAATCGAGACAACAATGAAGTGCATTTTGAGTAGCACATATATTATCTCTTTCAGTAAGGTATCAGGGCAAGACACTTTTCTTCCTTCAAAAGAAATGGGACAGATCCCCATGTTGCCTGTCTCAACAAAAAGATCATATCCCCATGTAAACCTAGACAGCTTCCCCAGGTGTAATTCTCCTGGCGGCAATGGAATAAGGGATCAATTTGTCATGTTTACACTGTAAATCCTGAGGCACACACAGGGTTAGGACTAAGCCTTTAATTGCATCATTCAATGTTAATATCTAGAAGTGATTTATTATCTGTTGCAAACCATGTATTAATGGTGGCCAGCTCTGAACATGCTTCAAGGCATGCTAAATATCATTAATATCTGTTTCAGTGTGAGCCAAAGTGCCTTTGTACACGATAGCTCCAAGATCTGGATCAGCTGCAACTCAAACCACTCAGCTGAAGTACCTCAGGCAGTCCCAGCATCAGCCTTGGCTCTTGCCTATGCAATACATATAAGGGCACAAGTCAGGAAAAAATTTTGGCATCTAACTCACAGACAAAGTAGATCCGGATAGCAAAGCTCAGTTCCTTATAGGGATACCTGACTAGCTGTGAACTTTCTTTCCTATACCTGTTGGAAAGCAGAGCAGCTCTGTAGGCTCACAGAATCATAGACTAATTCAGGTGGGAAGGGACCTCAGAAACACATCGGGTTCAGACCCTGTTAAAAGCAGAGCCATGTTCAATCTCATATCACCTTATTCAGGGTGGTTTAACTCAAGGTGATATTGGACACCACCCCAGCTTTGCACTGTGCCATGAATGTCTCCCTGAAGATAGCTGTGCAAACTGCCTGTTAGCTCTGTTTCTAGCTAATCAGTTTAGCTTATGTTTTCCTTCTCTAGCTTGCTTGTAACCAGGCCCTGTTCCCACAATCTTAAAGTCATAGAATAATAGAATGGTTTGGGTTGGAAGGAACCTTCAGACACCATCTAGTCCAACTGTTCTGCCATGGGCATGAGTAACTTTCACTAGATCAGATTGTTCAAAGCTCCATCTAATCTGACCTTAAATATGTCCAGGGATAGGGCATCCACAACTTCTCTGGACAAACTGTGCCAGTGCCTCACCATCCTCACAGTAAAGAATATCTTCCTTAGGTCCAACCTAAATCTACCCTCTTTCAGTTTAAAACCATTGTCCCTTGTTCTGCAACTACAGGCCCTGGAAAAAGTCTATCTCAATCTTTCTTATAAGCCCTCTCTAAGTATTGAATGGTCACAATATGGTTTGCCCAGAGCCTTCTCTTCTCCAGCTCCAACTCTCTCAGCCTTTCTTCACATGAGAGATGTTCCAGCTCTCTGATCATTTTTATGGCCCTTCTCTGGATCTTCTCCAAGTGGTTCATGTCCCTCTTGTGTTGGGGGCCCCAGAGCTGAATGCAGCACTGCAGGTGGGGGTGTCACCAGAGCAGAGGGGCAGAATAACCTCCCTTTACCTGCTGGCCATGATCGTTTTGATGCAGCTCAGGATAAAATTTGCTTTCTGGGCTTCAAACGCACATTGACAGCTCAGGTCTAGTTTTTCAAACACCAATGTCCTTCTCAACAGAGCTGCTCTTAATCCATTCATCCTCCAGCCTGAATTGATTCTGGAGCTTGCTTTGACCCAGGTTCAGCTCTGACCAGAACATGAGATTTGTATGTGCCACCCATTTCTCAAGCCTGTCAAGGTCCCTCTGGATGGCATCTTTTTCCTTCTAGTGAATCAACTGCACCACTCAGCTTGGTGTCATTTAAAAACTTGATAAGGATGCATACTCAACCCCACCGTGTATGTCATTAATGAGGATATTAAATAGTATTGGCCTATTAACTCAACAAACACGTCTTAGCTTTTCATGTTGTACTGCTCTAATGTCTCTATTCAGAAAACCAATCCCCATTAGGGTTGGGGATTTACCTTCTTTTTTTTTATTATTTTTAAAAATTGAAACTATGGGTTCTTTAAAAATTTACAGATCCACTGAATTTAGTTGTTGACTCCCGTGGCAGAAAGTTCAGGGCAACAGCACAGTGGATTTTCCTAAGCACATGCAATCCTGAATTACCTCATGTATGGATTTGAGTAATTTTTCCTATGGATTTGAGTACATTACTTTAGATAGAAATATTTTTCTATGATCTGGAATAAATTAAGATAGTTCTGTGAGTTTCTACTATGTACTGTTGCCAATTAAATAGTAAGAACTCCTTATATGCTCTCTTCAAAGAGAAGTGAAATTCATTCCAAAATGTGCTTTACTTACCATGAGACTGTTGTCAGTGCTCTTCCCAAGAAGTAGTTTGTTTTAACTGTAGTAGTAGAAAAGGATCGGCCAAACTTCTAAAACTGAAAAATAAACTGAGGATGAATTCAGAGGATATGATTCTGGAGAACAGAAGCACTGGCAACACGTATCTTTCTGAGGAGTCAACACCCTGAAAAAAAACACAACACTCTTTTTCTTAACAGGGTGTCTGATATGATCTGTCAGAGAGCATCTGGCCTAACGTTGATCATTGTTCTCATGGATAATGTAAGCAGCTCCTCAGCAATTCTCTCTTTAAACTGTGCTCATGCTAGCACCTGAGTGGAGAAATAAGGTACTGTGCTTACAGATCTATGAATGCAGGTAAAATTCTGCTCACATCCACTTCGCTTGTGTTAGCAGTGGCAGCAGACTCAGGGTGAGGTAAGCTTATCTGCACACACACACAGAAGCAGACATGAAAAAAAATCAACAGAAGTAGGTAGAAAGAATAAACTGGAGAAAGCAAACTACCTGGTAGCATTACCTTGGGTTCCCTTGGGAAGCTTTCTTGGGTTCAGTCCTAACCAGAGGAACACATGATTTAGTGCAATAATTTACTTCCTCTGTAGTATTACTGTAAAGCTCCAAACCAAAATCAGGTGCAGTTCTACTTTAGATAGCACCTATTCATTCAAAACTTTTGTTCAAGCCTTGAAGAGCACATTGTTTCAATAAGGTTAATCTTACTGTCTTTTACTTGTCTCCACTTTATCTACTCTATATTGCAACTACATTCCAGACAATATACTAATAGGAAATAATATACTGGAACAGTGCTGGAAATTGTCTGTCTCCCAGGTAGAAAATGGAAGTGCAGCTCATGTATGTCCCACGCTACTTGGACCAAGACTGGCCTTCAGTAAATGAAAGAGTTTCCTTTTAATTACAGAAGTATTTTGCTTCCTGGCAGCATACATGTGAATGCATGTCTGCATATGTCTGGGTATTTGATTGTTTGTTTATATTTTTATGTGTACATGCACATCATGCACATGCACACACACATTTTTTTCCTTTAAAACTAAACCTAATGTGTTCCAGAAAGTCAAGCTAGAAAGAGACAGAAAGCCTATGGCCTGACACCATTTTTGGTAGATGGGACTCCATCTGTGCATTTTGAAGTTTCTGTGTGTATACTTCTGAAATCAGATCTGGGCACCTTCCAGACGCTTGAAATGGTCTTAACAAGAATCCCCTAGGATTTGACCACAAATAAATCTGTTGTGAAAGTATTATTTCCAGAGGTGAATGGCTTTCAGTTCTTCATGTGATCTAGTTCCAGGGCTTCTTATAAGTTTCTAAAAACTCAGATTTTGCCGCCAGACGTGAATTAGCTGTTCTAGGTACTCGTTTGTTTTCACTAGTTCCTTTATTGAAGGCATGTTTCTGATACTTCCCTGGAATGCCAGAATGCTGGAGTGATGGCAAGATGCCATTTGAGGATGGTAATTTCAGAAGGAAACAAAAGCTATGAACAAGAAACAGAATGAAAAAACATATCAGGGAAGGAAAAGGCTATTAGAGCTGATAAATACATATGGGTGCATACCCAACAACCCATGTGAGTACAAAATATTTGGGAGAGGTCTTTTCAGATGATATCTTCCTATAACATGTAGATATCTGAGATGTTTCCTTTTTTCCAGCACATTAGAAAGTTAGTTTCCTCTTCCTGCCACGGGTAGCCGGGACAGCTGCTGCAGGTACTGAAGTGTTGAGGACAGCAACTGCAGAGCTTTGAAGAGCACACTCCCTTTGGACAAGTAGTCACCAGCGCTGTAATCATTATTTAGTAAATGAAAGAAAATTATCATGAAAACAGATGTCAGTTTACAACTTCTTCTATAAAGCAGCTTGCTTTCCCAGCAGCACCCAATAATCATAAAATCAGACTCAGCTCTGATATAAACTGGCCAATCTTGCAGTGGCATTGGAGACTATTTAACAATGTAGAAGTTGAACAGGCAAGGTCGCCCAAAACAGGCACAGATTTTAAATATTCCAGAACACAAAAGTTTAGAATTCATGTTTATCCAGTATGACACTAGCTGTAATAACCAGAGAATCTAAGAACTGCATATAAATTTATACTTTTGCGTGCATACGAATTACTTCAAAACTCTTCAGTGCCAAAATAAGCAATAAAAGAGATTTGTAAACATGCATGTGGTATCATTAGTCTTTTAAATACTTGCTGTCGTAGAACTGACATATGTAATTAACCAGTGATCTGATACACAACTCCATATTACTGTGCTTTTTCCCACACAGAAATGTTCTTACAAACAGCTATTAAATACTCTTACTGTCATAGTAGATTTGAGTGTAAAGAGTGACTCTGGTTAGTTCGTTGTTCACATCCTGCACTTGTAATGTAAGTTAAAGCCACAGATGACCGGTTTCAGTGTTCTGTTCTGAGGCATAGATTTGCCTCAGTGTTTTGTTATCTGGAACAGCCCCTAGTGCAAAAGCTGATAATAAATATTATTATGATATTTGTGATCAGTGATGTCTTAGGCAACAGGAAAAGTACTAAATGCATTTTGACGTTTTATGTCAAATATGACCACTTTAAGAGATTAGACTAACAGAACCTTAAACCACCTGAAGATTAAGTAGGTTGGTGAAAGGTGAAGACAACTTGAAGACAGGATGGGGAAAGACCTGAAAAGCTGTATAATTTTTAAAAAGCACTTCAGAGTACTCAGAAATCTAGTTTGACCAAACTTAGAAAGAATTGTTTTCTATTAACCTGAGCTACGTTTCTATAGTTCAGGTTTGATTTTTAGCTTCAAATAAATCTTAAAACTCTAAGAGACAGTAAAAATTGAGTTGCTGGGCCTCTTTGTTGATGCTGAGCCCAGTACTGCTGTTGATTTTTACTCACTGCTGTGGACTTCTTTGAGTTTTCTATGTAATTGAGTAAATAGGTGCTGTGCATTTTTCTCCATTAAAAAAAAATATATAAAAATAATGTTTAAGAGTCCTGCACATATTTTAGCCACTCTGAATAAATATATCATGTGTCACAAAAACATCTTTACATACAGTAATAAAGATTAGGCTTTGCAATTATTCATTGATTTGTGTCAAATTAGCAAAAGTCTTTTGAGACAAAAAATAAGGGGAAAAGACAAAAACATACAGAATTATACAGCTTTATTTTTAAATTTATGTCATTTTCACTGGATGATGCACAAACATTTGCAGGAATGTTATGTCACTCCACCAACAAATGGCAACTAGACCCTACTGGGAAATTAGGTCGATTGCATTGCACACAAAGCAAACCTATTTGGAAAAAATAGATAGATGCTTGGCCACAGTGAAGACTCAGCAGAGTAATCTAAGCCCATCTATAAACAGGAGGTATCCTACTTTCTCTCCACTGATTTTTTTTTTTCTTAAAGAAGATGGGCCTAATGCTATTTTCAGCTGCTGGGATGATGATGTTTTATTCAACGTTATGAATATTACAGAGCTGGACATGTAATATTTAAACTTATGGGTATCACAGCTGTCATTAGTTCTGAAACAATTTTAACCAGAATAGTTTTTCATCAGAAAATGATGGTTTCGTATAAAACAAAATTTTCTGCTGTTTCAAACACAATTAAAAAATTATAACTTGTTATAATAAAGGCATAGCTGAATGGTTTAACATTTCTATAACAGAATGCCTGAAACTTTCATTTAAAAAAATATTTTTTGCATCACAGGTGTAATTTCATATGCTAAATAAAGTTAAATTAACAAACTCCACAAAAAATCTTTCTAATAACTGGAAGCAGTTTATTACAATTTCATTTTGCAGGCAAATTCAAATTGAGTCTGTTCTTAGAATTCAAATCTACATTTTGAAATATTGGTATTTCCCATGGAGTTCCCATTCTAATTCTTTCACTTTGCTAGGTGCCACTGAATTACTCTTTAACACTGCATTCTCGAGCATAAAGAAAAATACGTTTTCTTTTGCTCTTGTGCTGGGGTATAAAATACTTCCCTAAGTATTCTTCTCCCTCATGGAAAGGAGACAGATAGTGCATCATTAAAAGTTAATGCTATGCCCAGGGCACAATACATACAACAGGGCATGCTGAGCTGAGTAAGAATGGGGCAGAAGAGACACAGACTGCACAGCTGCCACCACGTGATTCAGATTTTTGTTCTACACCAGTTCATGAGGATGGTGAGAAACAAAATCCCTTTGCCTCTTCTGCCTTCCCAGTAAGTATTTGGGCTGGTATCTATATATTGTTTTCACACATACCGTTGAAAGTCAGGTTGCACTAAGGTAGCAGCTGGATCAGTGGATACAGCAGCATGACAATTTAAAGATCCTTATTGGGCTTAACTACTATAAAAATGTTAGTTAATAATGTAAGGAGTTGCCCAAAGCAGCAAGTACAATAGAGATCGAGTTGCCTTTGGGATGGTAAATCTGTTACACCCCATTCTTGTTTTCCCTCTCCAGAGTCCCCAACACAATCTTATAGAATTGCAAGAGATCTTTTGAGTAAAATCCAAGGCCTCTGCATTTCTCATTACTGGTTATTTAATTGTATTCTGCAGTTTCTTCTGGCTTTTCTGCAGGAAAGTTTGATTTAGGAAAGTCTGATTCAGGAAGACAAATAGGTGAAACTGTCCTTCCCGACACACTGTACGGCATGAATGTCTAGAGGAATATTTTTAGAGTTATTCCGGAGGTAACATATACAAAAACCAAAAAGGTGAAACCAGCTGAAAACACATTCTGTAGGAAATTAGAGGTACTCAGCTAGCCAAAGTGAACTAGAAGAACCATATAAATTTTGCTATTACAAATCCCTCATTCACAGTAAATTCATGCTTCACGTATATATATACACATATGTGAATATATATTGTGTTGTGTATATTTTTGAACTGTCCAATAAGAAAAAACAAAAAACTAACTACATCTTCGCTGAAAGCCTCAAATAAAGTGTATATAAACTCCTAACCAATTTAACCTTTTTGGTTTTATTCGAAAATATGAGCATTTTTGCTAATGTATATAAGCGCTAGTGAAATTTCTCTAGTTTAATATTCAAGTCACAGCTGCCCAAGCAAATGGTGAGGCCTTACAAGTGGACATTTCCATGAGATAGTACCTGTCTATATACTGCTTTGTTCCACTGTCTTTCTCTTGTCAGTGTGTGTTCATGTAATCCAGCCTTTTGAAAGTAGATCTTACATACATGGCATAAGTATTCAGAACAAACTCAAAGCCTCCAGGTGAAATCCCAATTTCAGCATTCAGCAGCAGTGAAACAAGAATTAAGGCTTTGGTGATTTCCTGAATTGTGTAAGGGGAAAAGAGACACAGGCAGGGATAGAACAGGCAAAGGAAATCACAGTTCTTCCGTCTTTACATTTTGCTCCTAACTGTCCAGCTCTGATGTACTCCTTTTGGCTTTGTGGTTTTGCTGCGCTTAATCAAGTGATAAATGCGATAGCTGTATAGCATGATAAGCTTCTGTAAAACTATGAATCTGTTTAAGCAAAGTAAATTAAAGCTCTGATTTTTATTCTTGTAACAAGAGTCCATTTAATTTATCTTAATTTTATTCATCCTGGACATAAATACTGCTGTACAGACAAATAAAGACACTCCACATACTGGTTCTGTTTGTCATTACTAGAAAACTGTCTCAAAAGACATATGTTAACATTTTTAATCAAATTGTAATCTGCAAGGCAATTTTCAACAACAAATGAGTTAGTCTGTTTATACTATGTGTTCCTCAGAAATCTTGACCATTTGGATTTGATATGCTAAAAAGAAAATATTTTGTAAAAAGATTAGATTCACATAGTGAAGCCACATCGCCCAGGGACATGGCTCATTTTTCTTTTTAAAACTCAGATAGCTTTACAGAGTTAGGAACTTGCTGTCTGTGTAAGCAATGAGTTTGCAAGTGCCGTTGAAGGCAGAGAAGGCTCTAGGTCAGATTGGACATGGAATATCACCTCTGAGCTGCCAGAAGACCCAGTACACACAAAAAAACAAGGGCCAAGGCAGCAGTAAGTGCAGATAGATAGCCCTCTGCAGCTGTCTCTCCTCCATGGCATGTCAGGGAGCCTACATTTCCCACTTATCTTGGACAGACAGTGTTTAGATGTCTAGCTGTAGGTCCCACCCTCACAGCATTCTCTTGAAATGTCTTCCCAGCTCATCCAATTTGAATTCATCTTTCTTGAGCATGGATGGCTCACATACTCAACACCACAACTACGGTCACACCTCTGCCTTGCCGTTTATACCTCTTTTCCCATATAGGAATAGCCACACGTCAAACTGCCAGGAATCACCAGTTTCTCTTTCACAACTGCAAAGTTTCTCCCATCCTTTCCACTCCTAGTATACTTTAGTTCTGCTATTGATAGCCTTCTCTGTGGTTAAGCATGTAATTAAATTAGGATAACTTTCTCAAAACTTTTTTTGATTCACCTGATTATAAACTCCAGAGAGTTTTTGCACCTATTTCTTAAAGAAATTCCAAGATCCTTTTATATTTCAGTCCCAGCTCAACATATAACATCATTAGCCTCTTCCTTTGATCAATATTTTCCAACTGAAGTCCAAGATATGAGTTATAAAAGTACTTATATTTACTGTCCTTTGCACTACTATTAAGTTCTACTTTCTCTAAGTGATTTTGATAAGAAATGTTGGGGGTTTTACCTGTCTTATCACCTATGTCTTTAAATTGTGTAACCTATTTTAATGACTTACCTTTATTTGTATTTCCATCTTCCCTAAAAAGCACATAGAATTTAACACCTATGCTCCAGTTGGAAATACTATATTTCTGTTAGCCGGTAATACTTCCATTTCTGGCTTATGCTTTTTTTTTTTTTTTTTTGGCCTTTCAAATATCAACAGCTTAGTCCTTTCATGTAATTCACAGAATAACAGACTTACAGCACTGCTAAGGCTGGAAGGCAGCTATGGAAACCATTTAGTCCAACTCTCTAGCTCAAAGCAGGGTCAACAAGAGCAAGATGTCCCAGACCATGTCTGCTCAGGTTTTGAATAAATCCACAGACTGAGATTTCACTACTTCTCTGGGCAGTCTGTTCTAGCATTTGGCCACCCTCACAATAAAAATATAACAGAATAGGGTTTTTTTTCTTTTGTGTAAATGGAATTTCCTGCATTTGTTTGTTATAACTGGACAGTTTCTCTTATTTACTGAGTACAGTCGAAACAATGGCAACGGCTACATCAGAAAAATCTCATTAATTAATTCTTGGCTCCATGAGTGGTGTCAGTACCAGAATTTGGGTAGGATTCTAGCCCAGCAGTTAGCAGGGCTTATAGAGAGGGCTTTAAACTAAGTTGGGCAGGGAAGGGGATAACACCAGGCTCGCTAGAAATGAGCCATGGGTAGCGTGCCACTGTTGGAGTCCACATCCACAGGGCAACTTAAATGCATTTAAACCAATACCTGCAGCATGGGCAACAAACAGGAGGAAGCCATTGTGCAGCCAGGAAATCATGACATTACCACCGTCACAGAAACGTGGTGAAATGATTCACATGATTGGAATACTGCAGTGGATAGCTACAGGCCCTTCTGAAGGGATAGGCAAGGAAAAAGAGGTGGTGGGATTGCATTGTATGTCAGCGAGTGCATCAACTGCATTGAACTCAATGTTGTGAGTGAGAAGACTGAATGTTTGTGGGTGAAGATCAGGGGAAAGGCCAACACTGCAGATATCCTGGTAGGAGTCTGCTGTAGACCACCTAGCCAGGATGAAGCTACAGATGAAGTGTTCTTCAAACAACTGGGAGAAGTTTCACGATTGCTTGCCTTTGTTCTTGTGGGCAACTTTCAGATGTCTGCTGGAAGTACAATACAGCAGAGAAGACACAATCCAGGACATTCTTGGAGGAAGATTACTTCATAACTCAGCTGGTTAGTGAGCCAGCGAGGGAGATGCCTGGCTAGATCTGCTGTTCACAGAGAAGGACTGGTGGGTGATGTGATGGTTGGAGGCCATCTTGGGCAAAGTGATCATGAAACGATGAATTTTCAATCCTTGGAGAAGTCAGGAACAAGGTCATCAAAACCTCCACCTTAGACTTCCAGAGGGCTGACTTTGGCCTGTTTAGGATTCTGGCTGGCAGAATTCCTTGGGAAACATTACTGAAGGACAAAGGGATCCAGGAAGACTGGACTCTCTACAAGAATGAAATCCTTAAGGCACAGGAGCGGGTGATGCTTATGTACTGAAAATCAAACCAGCAGGGGAAAAACTAGCCTGGCTGAACAGAGAGATATTGCTGGAACTCAGGTGAAAAAAGAGAATTTATCACCTGTGGAAGAAGGGACAGTCACCCCATGAAAAGATAAGGATTTTGTTAGGTTATGTAAAGAGAAAGTTAGAAAAGCGAAGGCACAGATGGAACTAAATCTGGCCACTGTCAATGCAAGGAAATAAGCATCTGTCTTAGGTTCAGCTACACTCTCAAGCTACTTAAATCAGACCTCTAAAGTGCGGTAAAGTGTTCCTATATACCTCTCTTCATGTCTGTCCCTGACTACAGGAGCTGTTTAGCACAACTGCAGTCCTTACCTTATATGGGGTGGTACCTCTGCACAGAACCCCTGCTTGGACAAAGCAGAATGTAACACTAGTTGCTCTACAAAAATAAGCATATACTTCTCAAAGGAATCGTATGACAAATTACTTCTATTAATGTGCTTTTTTAAAGGCACTTTTTACAAATGTGCTATTTTCCAAAAATCAGATTCTGCCACTTTTTTTTCACAGAAAGATGAGACCTTAATTATATCCACCTCTCATTTGCCAGTTCCTAGAGAAAAAATATTTTCTATTGTGTGGAAACGCAGTTGAACATTTTCTTAAGTTATACTTAGGAATTAACCGTGGTTTTAGATTAGGTGGAAGACATGTGGCAAACACATAATATTATTTACAAACAGGCAAAATACATGCAAAATGCGAAGAAACTGGATGCAGTACTGCAGGTGGGGTCTCACAAGAGTGAAGTCAAATGGCAGAATCACCTCCCTTGACCTGCTGACCATGCTTCTTTTGATGCAGCCCAAGATGTCATCGGCTTTCTAGGCTGCGAGCACATATTACTAACTCATGTCCAGCTTTTCATCCACCAGTACCCCCAAGTTCTTTTTCTCAGGGCTGCTTTCAAGCCCTTTATCCCCTAGTCTGTACTGATACCAGATGTTGCCCCAACTGAGGTGCAGGAGTTTGCATTTGGCCTTGTTGAACCTCATGATGTTCACATGGACCCACTTCCCAGTCTTGTCCAGGTCCCTCTAAATAGCACCGTGTCCCTCAAGCACGTCAACCGCACCACCCAGCTTGATGTCATCTGAAAGTTTGCTGAGAATGCACTCAATCCAACTGATTGTCGTTGATGAAGATATTAAACAGTACTGGTCCCAAGACTTATCTGAATTTACTGTGCATTTTCCAACTTTTCAGATCTTTTTTTTTGACTATTATGGTAGTATACTTACACATAAGCAATTTAGGAAGTAACTTGTAAGCTGTCGCATTGTGTCTTATCATTGGAACAGTATTTACAAGCAATGCTCAAGGCCTGATTCCATCAAAATTTTGACCCAAGTCAGAAGGTCTATGGTGAGTTTTACTCAATGATGAGGCACATGTGTTCAAGTTCTGCCTAAACACTAAGAAGACAATTAGATGGTTTTGTTACGGAAAATATTCAGACTTCAGAAAAGTTACAAAACTAAAACACGGGTTCCAAAATATTTCTGAAATGCAGCCACAATGCCCCAAATAAGTACTTAATAGGACAATTCCTGATCCCACTCGTGTCTAAACAGAGTGTCTTTCCTGAACATCTCCCATCGTTCACCACAATCTATCACAGTTAATCAATGACATCACAGGCAATTGTGTGTGATTGTTAATGAAGTTTGCATGTCTAGTACTGGGCATAGAAATTGCATAGAAGTGCAAAGAGGTTCATAGAATAGCCCACACGAAGTGTGATAAAGTACCACATTAGCACTACAAGAGGATCAAAATATTACTTCTTTCTTTCAGACAAATTTTTTTGCAATTTAGAATGGTTTGTGCAAAAATGAAACAAAAAAAATCATAAAATCTTCACTTTCCAATAAGAAAAGTTTATCAACAGCTCTACAGGTTATACACTTGACAAACTGTAAGAAGCACCTTTAAATGAAGTTTTCTTAAAGGCAACAAGTAGGCAAATAACTAGGGCACTGAAAATGTTGTTTTGAATGAGGACACAGAACAAACCCATTCTCCTTTGTTTTTCACAGAGGCACTGATGATTTAGGCTTATTAAGATGTTAGTGAAAAAACCCACAACAATACATGGTTTGTCTGCCGTGAAAGGTCAAAAGGCTGAGTCAGGCATGAAAGCATTTAAACATCTGTTTTCAAGGAGTACACTTGAATTTAAATGTTAACTGACTAAAGCACTCCTTCAGTAAACATATTGTAATTCACATATTTCCTCTATGATTTTCACATCGCAGCAATTCAGCTGTGTTTTCTTTCCTGAGAAAAACAAATTTTCAAAGCACAGCCAGTTTAAAAATTAGAATATTCATGCATCAGTAATAAAACTATGAAAATAAATTATTAATTACTTGAAAAATGCACTTAATTGTCCACTTAAATATTTGAGGATTATAAAAGTCTTTTCAGCTGCTGTTTGGTTTGTATTTCTTAAATAAAAATATTAAAAAGATGTTTTCATTTACTTTTTTCCAGATCTAAAAATATTCAGCACTGTACATAACTCATACAGCAGCATGCATAACTTGTCATTTTCTAAGGCTACAAGTTCTAGCTGACTTCTGTTCTGACTTTAGATCTCACCTGTGCTATCTTCCAGTAACATCATTCTGGAAGAAACGTGTCTGAGAAAGACTTGATGGTCATGGTAGATAACTAACCTGAGAAACCTGATCTCCAGAAATGCCCCAGTAGCTGGAGAAATTAAAACTGTCTTTGGCTGCACAGCTGGCACATCTTGGTTCAAGCCAAAGGGTGCCTGGCTGGAGTAGGTTCAGAGAAGAGCTCTGCAAATGACTACAGCAGTGGGACATGAGATTTTTTCCGCTGTGACCCTCTTTCCAGAATTGCCATCCCTCTGTCATTTCTGCTTCTGAGTTGGCAATTTCAGTGGGGACAACAAAGCCTGCTTCAGAAACCACTACATTACAGGGCTGAAAAACTTGTCTAATGACAAGCTGTGTCTAGAAGACACAATAAATTCCTTCAATCTAGGTAACTCAAAGGGACATGATGTGCTGGTTGGTATTAAAAGTTGCCTTTCCACAGGAGCCTTAACCCATCTAACTGCTGGTAACACTGGCCCTACACTTCCTGCTGACTCCAGTCATGCACTCCTGCCTTCTTTCTACCTCCTCTGGGTGTCATCCGATCCTGAACTGGATGTTTCATATGTTTGGAGTGGACTGTTTTTTCACTTCTCAGGTTTACTTCCTACCTCTTTAACACACTAATAAAAAGTTACAGATATGGAGGCAGTAGGCTGGCCAAATGCAAGGTTGCCAATCACCAAAACCCACATTTCTACAATAGGGGTGCACTCACTGAAACTGGTAGGAGATCGGTTTAAAATGAGCACCAGGAAATACCTCTACAGTATTACCCAGAATGCAGCAATCTTCTGCAATCTGTTGCTGCAGAAGGCTGGGTGGACAGAGAGTATTGGCAGGCTCAAAATAGAATCAAATTGTTTGACGGCAAGTTTGAAAAGAGAACAGGGAGGAATGTACTCTCATCTGTTCTTCACCCAGTGACACAGGGTGCATTTATTATGATCTTAGCAATTTATTACAGGCTTGTAGGATTGCTGGAACTGGTACAAGAGGGGAAGCAGGACCACAAAGTGGAAAACTGGAACTGGGACAACAAGCAATTTGAATTATCTGGATATTAACCTTAAGTGGAAACAGTCCTAATAGCAAACTTTGGGAAATCTCTTCTTATGACTCCTTGTCCCTTTCTTTTTTAGAAGTCTGTCCTGCACAGTCTCTGCTGAGCAAATTTTTGTTTAACCTCAAGTTGTTTACCACATGCAGTCAAGTGATGATCACACCAAAAAACAATTTTATAATATACTTTTCTTGAAATAAAGGTGATTTCTTCATGAATCAGTCACTGACTTTGTTTCTGACAAAATTGCTCAGTGAACAACAAAACAATCTCTTATTTGATTTACCTCCTAGAAGTAACCTCTTTTATTTGGAGCCAAAATTCTTTTGTCCAGTTTTTTCTTAGATAAAACAAATCAAGGAGAAACCACTTGCATATTGTCTTCCAGACCATAAATATGAATTTCTTCTTTCATCCAATTTGATGGCCTTCTATGATGGGGCTACGGAACTGATGGACAGGGGTAGAGCAATTGACATCACCTACCTGGACTTGTGCAAAGCGCTTGACACTGTTCCACACGACATCCTTGTCTCTAAATTGGAGAGACATCAATTTGATAGGTGGACCGCTCAGTGGATAAAGAACTGGCTGGATGGCCACACACAAAGAGTTGTGGTTAAGGGCTCAATGTCCATCTGGAGACCAGTAACGAGTGGTGTCCCTCAGGGGTCGATGTTGGGACCAGTCTTGTTCAACATCTTTGACAGTGACATGAGCAGTGGGATTGAGTGCGCCCTCAGCAAGTTTGCCAATGACACCAAGCTGTGTGGTTCGATTGATACGCTGGAGGGAAGGAATGCCATCCAGAGGGACCTTGACACGCTTGTGAGGTGGGCTGATGCCAACCTTATG
>JANHGB010018685.1:21783-66492 GCA_026283785.1 Coracopsis vasa | reverse complement strand
TGAGGACACCAGAACTGTACACAATACTCCAAGTGAGGTCTCACAAGAGCAGATTTAAAGTGAATGGAATTGAACAAGCTTTCTCATACTGTGCTTTTTAATAATCAATAGAAACATTTTTAAATTTACACAATATTGTATTATCTAAACCAATTAATCTTAAACTCCAGGGAAAACAGGCAGCATTAGGCCACAACTGCAAGGACATGCTGACTCCATAATTTGCCAACTCTTTCAAGAAAACAAATGCTAAGAATAGACATACTCAACTACGAAGCAATATCTCAAGATTATTCAAATTTTAAAAAGATTTATTTTGCTTAACTTGTGTGTCTTTCTCAATGTTAATATAATCCTTTTCAGTGTTAACCTGAAGATTCACACTTTTCTTAAGCCAGCCCATTCATCCCTCACTTACCACAATCACTGATAAGAGGAAGAACCTCTACGCCTATTTCTCCCTTTTCAAGTAATGCTTATTATTAATGCAGACTAGGAATAAAAAAAGGTGACTGAAATAAAAGCCATTCAAACTTAAGTCTGATAAAATAGAAATCTTCACAAACATCTAAAATACCAAACAGAAGAGATACAAATTAATATGCTTTTATGAAACAACTTTACTTCTCTGTATGCATACACGTGCATTGTTATATTCAAAGGAGCTACTGAGTTTATTAATGCAGGCATGAACTATGTGAACAGTTCAGGTAGCGCATTAATGCCCAGGTTTATTAACAACACAAGATTCATGACATAACAATATATTTTTTAAAAAGCAGCCTACCAAATTAACCAGGAAAACACTAACAACTGTTATCATATGACTTCTTCACATCAGGGAAGCCTTGGAATGAGGAAGAGTATATGTGATTAGAACAACTAATAGTGAGAAAATTAAAAGGGCAAACATTCAGGTGCATAACTCAGACCCACAGAGAAGCTTGCATATTTTTTCCCTTTAACAGTTGGCCTCATAAATAGATTAACTATGCCTATAAATCTTGCATCATAACTACAGACTAACAGCCTACTTTATTAAATAAAAGGCAACAAAAAAAAATCAAGGGACATTATATATCATTCAAATTTACAGTAAGAAAACATAAAGTAGCTCCTTGCATGACCACAGATAAACTGAGAGGGAGCAGATACAGTTACCATCACAAGAAAATCAGAAGCTAAACTGCATTTGGTGGAAAAATCTGGAAGAGTAAGATTCCCAGGAATCTCATCATAGATGAAAAGGGGAGGGAACACATTAATTTCTGTTCAGATCAAACGGATGACACCCAGACAGATTTTTTTTAATGCTTTTATTCCCAACACAGAAAGGCAATGTAGCTAAGTATGGTCTTCACAAACCAAATCACACCAAAATTACCTGACAGTGGCAATGCTCTCTCATACACAGAAAATCTAGCAAGGTTTTAAGCACTGAATGATTTCTCAAGCCAAATAAGGGAACACAACTACATCTGACCCACACACCACTCATGCAGAAAAGTACTTTCTCATTTGTATCTGGTTTTTTACACATTCATGGAATCAACTTTAGTTCATTTCCTAAAATTAAATGAAAAGTGCTTAGTGGGCTTACAGTCAGCCTTGAAATATTCACCTATTACTAAAGCAGTAAGTGTATTAGAGTCGTTAACTACCTCTTCTTCATTTACTGTGAATGTATCACCTTCACTGTGTCATATGTTATCAATGAATTTATATTTCTGTGTCTGACAGTGAAACTGGCAAGTCCAGCACCAGCAGCCATGCTGATTCAGTATCAGCAAACAGGCACTGTGTCAAACCTCAGTTTGAGTGGCTACCAAATTTGTAACGAACAACTGTCCATTTTCTATAGTCCATCATTCAGTCTCAGCATGAAAAACCTCTAAAGTGGATGCTGGTGCTGCATAAGCTGTGGGGTGCTTCCAAATCTTTATGTACTGCAGTGGGGAGAAGTCGCTGCTAAGTACACCTTTTTGCAATGCTTTTAAATCCCAATATGCATCACAGAGGCACATACAGCCCTACTTTCAGAGACAGAGATACTTACCTAGTGTTATATCTGGTTTTGTAATACGTGGCTTGTGCACACAGAAAGGGCATAGGATGAAACTACACTTAATCTCAAGAATGCATTCACTATTGTCCTGGTTTCAGCTGGGATACAGTTAATTTTATTCCTAGTACCTGATGCCGTTTCAAAGCAGCCTAGAGGATAATTCTTAAAGATACCTATTTACATCCACACTCTGGACTACGAAATACATAGAAGTGAGCAAAGTGGAAAATTTTTCCATTCTGCTTTTTTATTTTTCACAGAAAAATTTGTCAAAAAATGCTTAACAATGTGAAGGTAAACTAACAGATTTCCTAGACTGAGAGTCTGGTAATGGTTTACAAAAGACCCAATTTAAATCTTAATTACACAGCCAGGCAAATAATTGCACTGTGTTACTGTTGGGGTAGATGGATAATCATGACCACGGAGTAACACTGCAACATGAATTGCCGGTTACAGTGATAAGACTACCACCCTAACCAGCAAAATGTCATTCCAGATTAATCAGATCACTATATTGGAGGGCACTACATACCTAAGGAAGAGAAGCTCAACACAGACGCCTAAGAGCTGGGACCGTCTGAAAAATGTAAAGAGTAATGCTTTATGAGGACTTAAAGAAAAAGAAACATGGCAACTGAAGGAACATAGATGAAATTTGATAAGTACTACACACATTTTGAAAAAACTAATGAAATAGACTACAAGCAGCTATTTGCTGCATGACAATCCAGACCGAAGAAACTGAGGGAATACTAATAGAAATATTACTTTGCATGCTGTCAATTAGATAACCAGTGGTGGGTTTTCACTTACAAAAGCTGGTGGCTCAAGTTGTTATTATTACCAAAAAGGTAAATTTCTGTACATAAGGAAACAAGGTATCATATCACATTATGCAAACTAAGGGGACAAAGGACAGTGACTGATCAAAGACCCATGCAGCCCCTGTCCCACACCCACACTGAAGGAATGTTCAGAAGAGATAAATCGAGCTACATGATCTGAAGGCTCAGGGGAGAATAATGATGTGATTAATCACAACTACTAAAAAGGAAGCCAAACTCATCTCAATGCCAAAGGAAAACCCAAGGGTGCCTTTGTTCTATACAAACTGACTGTATCAGCAAGGTATTTCAACTGTTTGTGTAACTGCCTGTCTCTGAACGTAAGGAATGCAGACCCAGAGCAAAACAATACCAGTTCTGGGGTGCTTCTGGTTAAAATAACATACGTATTGGATCTGCTTATAACTCTAATCAAGAGCATCTTTTACTCATATAACTGTAATAGGTATTTAACTTAAAGCTTTGTGCTTTTCTGCAGAGCCCAGTCATCCCCTCAGCAAGTGACCTTGCCTGCTGTGAGTCCACCTACAATTAGTGATTGCTGAAGTGCCAACGCAACAGCACAGACTCCAGGCAAGTGGGCTGAGCTGGGACACACTTCCTGCCAAAGGAGCCTCACTCCCCAGCAGTTGCTAGCCTTAAATTCCAGGCATAGGACAGATCACTCTATTAGACTTGCAGAGTGATGGAGGAAAGGATATGTTCCCCCATTGTGGAGCTTGCTGGATACCTTTATATGAATTATGTGAAACATTTAATTAACCAAGTAATCGCTTAGCTTTGTACCAAGTTTGCAAGACCTCAGTACTGAGTCTTGCCAGGATTTTTCTGTCTGAATTTTTCATGATCTGCCTGCAGCTTTGTTTTACTTGGTTTAGCTGTAACAGCAATTTTCGTCATCCAGAAAGTGCCTATGGCTAATCTGACTATAGTTTATACAGACAGAAATATAAAGCAGTCATTCTGTCCAGAACAAGGTATTTAATGCAACTGACACGATGAGATGCAGACCTGTCATGACAGCAGTGCCCTTCAGAAGTGAAGGCAGTGTATCACAGTATAGGCAGGAAGGGAAAAGAGATAGGCCACCAACTTGGCCCTGGAGACCCCACAGCTATAAACAAACCAGCAAGACCAGCATGGGGGGCATACATGTGGTTAAGCCCAATATAAAAAAAAACAAACCACAAACAGGAGAACTCTGGTGAGAGCTGCAAGCTTCAGCTGACTTCAGCATTCCTTTCTGGTGACTGGGGGATGCTCAGCGTCATGATGGTGAGCATATTCTAGATAATCAGATGCACATTCATACTGTGTCAATTTTATAGTGCAGGTGCTAAACTCCACTAGCTGTAGTTTCTAATTAAATTGAGATTTGAGTGCATTGTTGTGTCACTGTACTAAATTAAAAACCCCTGTAACGTCAATTAAACTTTGCACTAAGTCCTCCACATGTGGAATATCTAAAAGACCATGGTTGAAGAATATTGCACTAGACAGGTCTCAACAATAAAAATGGGTAACATCCTAGGAAAGACTGCAAAATTCAAGTCACTGTTATCTCATCATAACTACCCCTTAAATAATAATAAGTAAATAAACAGACAAAAACAATAAAATCTTCCAGTGCAATCTTTTCAAAAATAAAAAGGAGAAAAAACTCCTCAGGACTTGGATTAGCTGTTTGCACAGAAAAGGAGAATGTACATACAAAGAGCAGCAGGTAACCCATGCAAAAGGCTTCACTGTTACACATTACAGGATATACATGTAAACCTCCCTCCAAAACAGCGAGTGATGTTCTACTGTTAACACCGAGGGAAAGAATTAATTATGAATTAAGCAATTAATTTGTCTAGAACTTTACTATGAATCTTCAAATCTTTTTAAAGATTAATATCTTTTACTGGCCTTTTATCCCTTTACACTGGAAAGATTCTGAGAGGCAACTGTAACTTTCTGTCACTAGAAATTTCAAAAATAAATACTTAATTTTCACCACAGAGAAGGGGGAAAAAAAAACCCAAACCAGAAACACAACCCACAATTTATTGTGTGAGTCTAGACTGGTTTAGTGTTATCACAACTACATAGCTCACAGCCAAAATTAAGCTTATTTGGGTAGTAATGTACCTGAACTCTCACGTACAGACTTAAGTTTCACCATAGCTGAGCATTTGCTGGGTTCCAGTTTTCTTGTTTGGGAATAAACAGAATTGTAACATATTTTATCAAAGCATAACATGCACAGCATTCAACTACCCAGGAAGCATTTTTTCCTCGGAATACAAAAGATTTAAATTACCCCCAGAAAAATACAGTTCTACTTATCAGTAAATGCATCAGGAGTAGAAAATGCCATCATGTGACAAAACACATAGACACAGATGTAAAATACTGAAGTATTAAAGTTTTAAAAATTACATAAAAGGAACAAAAATTGCTAAAACAATCATAAAAAATAAATCTTCAAAAATCCCTTTCAAAATTGAAGTTGTAAGAGCAGGCTGCATGAAAAGTACTGGCAAGACAAATTAAAGGAGAAGGGTCCAGAGAGTGCTTTTAGTGTTTTTCTTTTATTTCTAGAGAAGAGAAGACAGAAGTCACAACAACCACTAAGTGAAGTGTTCACAGTTTGGTTTTTTTAACAGCACTTTCTTTTCTCTCTAGAATAGGTATGCCGGTTTTGAAAGCCATGGCACTCACAGCCTCATATATTCTCTACGCAAATTAAAATTACTATTGATGGATATTGCTTTATTCAAGCATAGAAAGAGAAAAATACTGAAAAATACTGAAAGCAGGTAAGATAGCCTCACAAACATAAAGTATACAGAAACATAACTGTGACTTCCTTTAAGACAAGGAAGTGGGGCACGGATGGGGAGACAGACCCAAAGCTGCCGCTTCCCTGTACTTTTAAATAGGGATGTTATATTGGACTTTGCATCATTCCAAACACTACAAAAAAGTTGCCTAAACCAGCAGCTTGAAGTATATTTTTACAGCAGCTGTGCTGAAGAACCCAATTCTTGAAAACAAGTTGGCAAATTGATCCAACCACCTTTTGCCAAAAGAGAAAACAACACACTCAACCTCCCATAACACAAAGCTGCTTCTTATCTTTTCAGATAGCTATTTTCAGCTTTCTCAGCTTCTCACAGCAGCATTCCCCACATGGGAATGCTTAAGTCCATGTCTGTCAGTACAACAGGAGCTGCGTCAGATACAGGAAGAAGCACAATTTGACCAGCCACTTCTCTATTTTAAGTTCATTAAGATCTCCCCTCTCAAGTGACTAAGAGTGACATCCTATTTCACTATGCTGGTTAAAAGACTTGGGGTTTGGTGTGAAAATACATTTTAAAAAGCCCCAAAGAACGATGCCAGAGGAAAAGAAATCAACCATGTTAAAATGTTACACATGTAATATATTAAAATGTTAGAAATTTAATAAAAAACAATAAAATTTAAATTATATTAAAATTGAGATCAGTATTATTACTTTCTTATGGTATCTTTATTCAAAGTCTGAAATTCTTCCAGTAATGGCAAAAGAAAAAAAAGTTAAGGCAGAAGTGCTTCTGGAGCAGCGAAAACTGTGTTCACACACTGGCTGCACACTAAGAAAGGATATTTTCCCTTTCTTTGTGATGCCCTTTAATAGTGTTTTAAATTAGCATTAGACTGAGCTATCACTTAGTGGCATTCTACCCAGCTTCTTTGAAATTCTTGGCTTTGAACTACTAATTTTCAGCATTACTTTAAGTCAAAATAGCATCATATTTAACTCTACTTTTGTTCTGATAATTAGCATTTTATTCCCTCTCTTCAAAGATGGTTTTACTGTGGGGATATATTCTCTCTCAATACTCTTCTATCAGACTAAATCTTCACAGAAGCCCTTCCACTCCCAACTCATTTCAACCAATCCCCAAAATACGTATTTTGGATTATGACCACAGTGAAGTAATTCTTAGTTTCTTCATACTGCACCTACTATGGCTATCACCTTTTTGGCGTGACTTCCAGGATACAGAGTTCTGAACAGACATTACTTGTCTAGGTCTCTGGTCTTGTAAACCACCATTTCCTGAGAAGCACAACACGAATACGCTCATGGCTGCTCTGGAGAGCTCTGTGAAACCAGGCCCAGACTAAACCAAGAACTTGAGAATCCTATAGAGCAGGGCGTATAGTTGCTATGTTAAATTATTTCCTTCACCAGCAATTGCAATGATGCTTTTCAAAACTTATCCATCAAAGTCCGCATTTCCAGTAGTGGAATCACACATTCCAAAAGCAATTCCCATCAACAGGAGGACATACTTGGGAATCACTAGCTGTACTCACAAAGCTTATTATTTCAACAGTGCGTTGGCCTACCCAGCAACTAAGAAGTACAGTATCCACAGTATAGACTTGTGCTACTAAGTTTAGTTCTTACCTAAAAATCAATATATTAATGAAAATACAAAGATGGCAAAAAAGAAGAGGAATATCTCTCTGGAGTATTTTAAAACCTCATTGGAAACAAGGGAGTTCTGTAACTAAGGAAATAAGTATACTGACATGCTACTTAGAGAGACAATGAAAGAAATCTATATTGATTGAGTACAATTGGCATGGGTCTGAAATAGAGCTGCTAAAACTTTTAAAGGCAGAGATAAAGCCTGATGTTTGAGGGGAAGCAAGACATGAATGTATTGTAATTGAACCTATTTAGAAAAGCTACAGAATACCCAAGGTTACTAGAGTAATTACTCGTTACTATAAGGCAAGAATGAGATTTTATTTTCGTGAATATCACATACTACAATACGTCATGCATTATATTAGGGAAAACGGCTGCAAAAGTCATTCTGCAATCAGAACTGGGGCCCAATATTTGGACGACTGTATGAAGTATCATGACCTGCTGGTCAGACCAGATGAACTCACACATCTCTTCTGGCCTTAAAACCTTAAAAAATCCTCTGAACTGAAACATCCATCCAGATAAGTGATTTTCTTCTAAAACTTTCATTTAAAGACATGAGAAAAACACAGCAAAGCAAAGAAATTAAATCTTTGAACTTCTACAGCCAGTTCTCTCTGTAGTTTTACTTACATATACATATGCAAGATGTGCATGACACACACAACCCCATTTCCAAAGAGTACTAACACCTCACATACAAGTTCACTTAAGTTATGTTTCTCAGACTAGTTTTAAACACAATTTCTTGACAGACAAGTAGCTTTCTAATGGGAAAACTGGTAAATATTTAAATATTTAAAATAAATAGAAGCTACTTTATTAAAAAATGTGAGCATTATAAATCCAGAATAAGTATCTTTATTTGAAATAGGCAGATAAAAAGGATTCGGAAGAAATATTAAACATTACACAACTTTTTCTTTGCATAAGTTTTCTGAAAAGAGCTGTTCTCTGAAACAGTCTACTACTAAAATGGTAAAGGAAACTAGTCACAAACAAACTAAAACAAATGTATGATACTATTTCTGAGTGGAATATAGTTGTTAGTGCTTCAAGATGAATCTCACTCTTAGGAAGTCATCTTACTTTGTGTCCTCCAAGTGTTTTTACTAAAAGAATCTGCCAAAACACGCCTCTGTTAGGTCACTGTCACTACATTCCTCCTCAGCTTCCAAGGAAGCAGCTTCTGTATGCCAAGAACCAAAGTACTGTGTATGACATACAGCTGGAGACTTCCAGGAAAAGCATCAGCTTACTACATGCTTACATCTATATGCTTACTCAACAGGTTCTTCCAAACAACATTATCAATAACTCTCTTCCTAAAATTTTTTTAACATTGAGTGGGATCAGAAGTGTCTTGCACAGGTGGAAATTCCCAACCAGAAATGTATCATGCTTTTTGTGAAGAAATAGTTGTAGCTATCACATGTGTTCTCATGAATCAGAGTCCTGATATCACACAGTTTGTTGAATATTTTTCCCATATTTCCAGAAACAAACACAGATGACAAAGCAGAAACAAATGGCCTTATGTTTTCTAAAACCCATGAAGCACTGAGCCAAATTTGTTTGCCAGTACATGAGAAGAAAAAAAAAATAAATAAATAAAAAAATCCTTTTTCATACAGATGTTTAATACTACTTGATGATTTCTGTTTAAGGAACTTGATGCAGGCTGTCTAAAAACAGACAGACAAAAAAGGCCCAACAGCTTTCACTTTCTCAGAAGTTATTAACCCTTCCTCTTTATGAGGACAGCTCAAAAACACTGAAGCCAAAGCTCAGTGCCTGACATTTTAACCTCACGATTTCTCAGACATACAGTGTATGATTCTGACCTCTCCTCCAGCTGTGTTTGCTGACCTTTAGAAAGTTAGCAACAGAGAGAAAAAAATCATGAAAGATTCATTCTTTATCCATCACTTCTTCTCAACTGCATCTCAGAGGTCTGAAATCTGAAAGTGATTCAACATGCATGCCCAGAGGTAAAATTTACAAATATATGTTAAAACAAGGAATTTGGGGGTTTCATTTCGTAAAATCAACCTGACTTGTCTACATCAACATACAGGCTTCAATTTCTACTTTGACAGAAATTCCCCACTTGAAAAGCACGTGGCTATACCTTCTGATCCAGTCATGACCAGCACGAATGCCACTTTACGTTTGACATAGCAAGCACAGCTTTTTAGACCAAATAAATTTTTCATACCCAATAAATCTCCGCAAAATAAGCCAGCACAGGGATGTCTGTTCTTCAAGCTGAGCACTGCAACACTTCATGTTTTGTGAATAAATCATTCATGTTTCGCATAGGAAATTTAAGTTGAACAAATAAAGATAACATCTATAACTTCTCTGTGTTTTCCATGTATCCCACCCTCTTCAAAGACTGCAAGCACCTATTACAGTCAGCAGTACCATAAATCCTGCAATCACTCAAAGACACCATTCTAGTTATTTCATGAGAAGCAACACACAAAGTTGCCACAAATGTTTCACAGAATTAAATAAGGAAACTTCTTAAACATCAGCACAGATGAAGAAAACGTAACCAATTTGATTCACTGATTATGAACTTACTTACTTTTTTCTTTACTAGCAATACTTTTGACTAATTGTCTGTGTTCCTATTTCTAAAACATGTATGTATGTATATTTTCACCTACGACGGGCACTAACGCAAATTCACATGCCAGGCAGTGAATCATTCCTCCTTCTAAAAAGCCGAGGGTTACTGATCTGAACCGTCAGTTAGAAACTTACTTCATTTACTCCCCTAATGGCCCCTAATGCAGAATTAGTGTCATGGATTTCAACTGCCTGAAGCACAGGGTGGCGACCTTACCTAGAATTGTTCTAACAGAACATTACAGAAGCTCTTCAAAACACACAGTATTGTGGGGAATAGAAAATGCCCCAAAGCAGGTTTGTGTGCATTTTGGTTGTTTGGGTTTGTTGTGGTGGGTTTTTTTTTTGTTTGTTTGGCTAGTTGGTTGGTTTTGGGTTTTTTTGATTTGTGGTAGGTTTTTTTCCAAAATCTTTACTACACATAAAAAAAGAAAAAAAGAATATTGAAGTTTACTTAACAACAGCTGTGAAATTTTGGTACCCTGTACCCATATAACTCAAGAGATTATCTTGTTACCAGTACCTTTTGTTAGCTGGCTAAGCTGTTCTTGGGGATAGCAGAATGCAGAATTCCTTTGTTACAGGCTCCTTTTTGCTGGGGTTCACAGGCATCCTAAATCACTTTGCTAATATTTTACTACTTAAAATCCTTCTAATCTAGTGGGTTCGGCACCAATTCAACCTAGTACTCAATTCACTGATTTATGGGGTTGGAAGGTTCAGCTGCAAAATACATGACCAGGTATTGATTGATTGATGGCTTGACTTTGCAAACGAAGATTTTGGAAGGGTTTTAACCATGCACACAGCAATCGTGAACAGGACTAAAAGGGCAATGTGGGATAGGCAGGTCCGAGTGAAAAACGGGCTGCTTGGTCATACATGATGCTTCCGAGCAAGAGTGTCATCTCCTGGGACAATTTTGAGCGACCAAATGTCCTGAACTGCCTGCATGTAGGGTTGAGTCTGTGGCTCCCAGTGCACCTTATCTGCCGCTTCATCCCTCGCCTGTCGCTACGGGGCTGTGCGAGTGTGAGGAAACCCTTCGAGCCTGCGCAGAGCATTTTTAGGTGAGGCACAGCTATTAATATCAGCACAAAACCCAACGACAGAGAAGAACTCTTCACTATTCAATACTGTGTTTCACACTGTAAAAGCAGATGCAGCATATCTTCTGCATACGTAACTTCCCTGTACATTTTTTCAATAGTAGAGAGTCAAAAGCTAAGGCAGGTATTTTTCCTCAAAAACACAGTAACACAGGTTGAAACACTGGTACTGAACAGAGGTACAGGCTGAAACATCACTGGTACATGCCCAAGTAATGTTACTGTCCCATAAGAGAATATGCATAAAAACATCAAACCATGGGTAATTCCAATGCAATAACACGCCATGAGTCTTAAGACAAAACTCCATGCTACACGCTTGCTTTCTTGCACTCCTCTTTTCAGAGCTAGAAAATACGAGTAACTTTTACCACCCAAAAGAGACAACTGGTACATATTAAAAAGAAAAAAACAAAAGCAAGGTCATAATTTTTATAAAAGCCCGAGGACTGAACAGCTATTACTCCAATGGCAACATTATTAGCTGAATTCATGCATTGATTTTACTAAAGAAGCAGTGAATGAACACAACTTCATAGCTGGAGAACCAATTTAGACACAATCAGCAAGGAGAAAACTGACTAAAAGCAGGTATCTTTTAATGTCTCTCTTTTGGATACCTACTGCTGCTGTTGAGCCAAATGAGTGAGTGACGGAAACCAGGCGTTTTCATGAACTGGAATATTAACCATCTCCTGATGTACAAAGAAGCACTAAACAAAATCTCACACACTCGGCCCACAAAAATTTATATTGAAACGTCCAAACCTGTCATATAAGAATCAAGCAGAGAATCACACTAAAGACCTTTCTTTCCAAAATTTCTAATACCTTTGATTTTAATCATACAAGGCTGAAATCCTCCGTCCCTATTCCAGTTTGCCATAATCTCACATCAAGTTTAAAAAAAAACACAAAAAAACCTAAACAAAACAAACAAGCAAACAAACCCACGTATATGTTACATTTTAAACCCCTAGGATTCTTATAAATCCCTTTAACTAAAAAGTCTAGGACAACACATCTTCTTCACAACTGCTTATTTGTCTACAGTTTTTATATGCCATGGTTAAATGCTCTAACTCCACATGCAGATTGCTAACAAGGAGAGATCTCTGAAAACCACCATTCACAGTAAGAGTTAAAATGGAGAATAAAATGAACACTTAGATTATATTAAATTCATTGTAGGACAGCACATGGAAGTATACTGAGACATAAAGAAATCCTTAACATTCTTTGCAATGTGCATGTGTGAACAAAAATTATTCAGATACCACCTATGAAATCTTTGTAAAAAAAGACTGAATCATATTATTGTTTTTCTAGCTTGCGGATGAAGCACTTGCATACCTGTTCTTTAACTGAAGCTAGAATGGCAGAGGTGGTCTCAGTTTCAGAGCCATCACCATTAGATGTGTTCAACACAGGACTAAGGGAACTTGTCTTGTCAGAAGACGAGGGCTGGTCTGGAACAGGCATAGTTTCTGCAGTTGATAGAAAAACAAAACAATGATTTTGTTATTAGAAACCTGATAAGAATCATAAATCATATGCATGTAAGAATAACAATACAAATTTAAGGAAAAAAATGTAGAACATGCATCTGTTCCGTAATATAGAATTAATCTATCACTTATTTAAAATTAAAACTAGTCCGAAATTAATTATAAAACAAATACTAAATGATCTCCCAGTCTTATTCCAAAATCTTCACCACAGTACATTTGGAGAAGATTCAAACCATTTACAGCTACGATTTTTGCATAGTGTTCCAGTGGCAGCATCCAACATGAAATTATAGTATCATGAACGTAATGAATCATGAAATGCTTTGCAAACAGAAACCCAACAAATTATACATGACAGAAAACTAAAACATCTAATGTTGACTTTCTAACATGATGATTATTTAATATTTATTATATTTTAAGCCTAGGCAACTAGCTTTGCCTTTCTTCCAGTCTACAAGGTGATTTTGACAACATTTTATCAGAGTATTTTTGAGAAAAACAGCATACCAGTTGTTAAGCCATTTTGAGACATGTTACAAAAAAGATTCTCAGTACTGGAAGGCATTTCTAGTATTTGCTTTTAGAGAGCAAAATGTCTGTGTGACTGTGGAAAAAATGTATCTTTCTGAAGGCTAAGTTATAGGGTAGCATCTCTGTTTAAATGTCACTACAGGCACATCTCAGCAGGCAAGTTGTTCCACATTCCAGAAGTCAAGGAGCAGAGAGGGAGCTTGCATGGTTATGCACAGGCAAGTTAGGATAAGGTCACGTTCATGTGGGAGCTGGCCAGAATTACTCTGTGGAAGAGAACTGGCCCACAGGCTGCCAGCTGGATGGGCCCCCTGAAGAGCAGTGGGGATATTCAGAGGGATGTCACCAGAAGGGTTGTATATGCACAGCACTCTCCATTCACATCAATGGCAATAATCCTGCCCTGGCTCCATTCTGCTTTTCAAAGCTCATGTTTTTATAAAGTGTAACTTTTTCTGGATGAAATAAGAAGTCTGCAAAGAGTGGGAAAGGGCAGTTGGTAAAAGCAAATATAAATTTTAATACCCAGAACAAGCATCCCCACATCAGTCTGCCAGATTAGTTTATATATTGAAGCTTGATATTAAACATAGTTTTAATTAAAGAAGCTACACATATTTTCATACGGCTTCATTTCACACTTTTTGTAAGCACATCACCTGAAGTGGCTCTGGCAATATCCCTGATCAGATATGTACACTATTCAAAGTTTATCTTTAAAAAATGAGATGATATACATGTTTCCTTCTGTCACAAGTGCAAGTATACTGTACAAAACTTCTGTATGATTCCAATACACCAATCTAAAAGGACTTTGGAGTTGTAGTTTCCCATTTTTTGCAAGACAGGAATCAGCTTCTATTGTAACAAGTTACGTAGTTTGTGGCACACTGTTTTGAGTTGCTACTGTCTTGTAAAGTACTACATAAAAGACATGCACACACATTCATATACACACTTATTCTATTACCTTTTCAACAATCTATTTTTCAAATTATTAACTGCCATATCATAATAGAAAACATTTTCTTCTCAGTATTGTAAGTTATCCAATAAAATAAAAACCAGCCTAACAGTTCTGGAATAGCTATAACAGAGAGACACTGAGGTGCTGAAGAGTGTCCAGAAAAGGGCAACAAACCTGGTAAAGGGTCTGGAGCACAAGTCTTATGAGGAGCAGCTGAGGGAACTGGGGTTGTTCAGTCCAGAGAAAAGGAGGTTCAGGAGGGACCTTACCACTCTCTACAGCTACCTGAAAGGAGGCTGTAGCGAGATGGGGGGCGGTCTCTTCTGCCAAGTAACAAGTGACAGGACAAGAGGTAACGGCTTCAAGCTGCACCAGGGGAGGTTTAGACTGGGTATTAGGAGCAATTTGTTCACAGAGAGGGTGATCAGGCATTGGAACAGGTTGTCCAGGGAAGTGGTGGAATCATCGTCCCTGGAAGTGTTCAAAAACCACATAGATGAGGCCCTCAGTGACACCGTTTAGTGGTAGTCTAGCAGTCCTGGGGTAATGGTTGGACTTGATGATCTTCAAGGTCTTTTCCAACCTAGCTGATTCTATGAAAACACTGGAGCACAACACTCCTGGCTGTCAACTGCATGCCCTGTAAAGTCCAACTGAAAACTGTGAACAAGAACAAGCAAGACCACAGTATTCAGGAACATGAGTAAGGACACATCAAGCAGTCCTAACCTGCCCTTGCAGACATCACCTCTGGGCAGCAGGAAGCTGTGCTTCCCAGTCAGGACAGCTCACAAGGGAGACACTGGAACTGCAACAGCATGAGCTGTGAAGAACTGCCTCTCCAAGCCTGCACTGGTAGTGGTAGAAATATCAGAGCTGTCAATGATGCTCCTGCTAAATAATCTCAGACACAGTGGCTGAGAGCAGCTCCCTGATGTATGACTACTTTCTCTGCAGTTGTGAAGAAGCTTCCAGGAAAAAGCCTCTTTGTCTGCTCCGCTCGCCCTCCTGCTCCTCCAGGCAGCCTGACCCCGGCAGGGAGACTCCGCTGACTCCACTGTTTCATAAATACTAGCCCGAGGAGATAAAATCCAGCGAACTAAGCCAGACTAAGTCAGCAACTCCTTCGTCCTGCTCTCAGCTCCACAAATCATTGTCATTTGAGGTCCGTTTAAGTTCTTCACCTGATAAAATAAGATGACTCACCTGCTGCCTCCAACCCCAGCTCTCTACCACAGCACAGGGTTACTGGACCTGACTGGAGAGACACAAAACCACCAGGAAGTAAAACGGGTAGGGGTTTGGTAAGTGTTTATGTTCTGGGGTTGAGCTGCTGTGCTTGTGTTGGAAGACCTCACCCATCACCCCACAAAGGGACCGAGTCTAGCATATAGTGAGTGGATAGGACACCAGGATGGGTGAAAGTGTCTTCTCTGCGTGTTCGTTTAATTGAATGTTTTGCTTATTTCTCAATACCAAATTTAGTACTTTAAAGCTTAAGTTAATTTGCATATATCAAATTAAGTGAAATTTCCTGACACAAAGAATTTGGCCTGTGACACTCCCAAAGAGCAAATCCAAATGAGACCCTCTGAGGCATGTTGTGTTTCTATTGCTAAGTTTTCAGGAAGATGGGGGGAAAGGAGCCTGCCCGAGTTGCTGTGAAAAAAATAGTTATCTGCTACAAAGAATACTTGTCCTATCATAAGCACTCCAAAATTAAAGTGTATTTGGGAGGGACAGCAAGGCTGCATGGTCTACGGAGAAGACCCTCTATGCCAGAAAGATGCTATCGATAAGACGACACTGTTATCTGTGTGTTCAGAACAATTACATTTGTGCAATACAGGCAGCCACTGCCTGCTGCTGTGCTGAACTTGTTTTGGGACTGTATCCAGCTTCAGTAAATTTTAACTTTTAGGCTGTAAATTTTTGTAAACACTTTGTTTCCACCAGAGAACATTTCAAAAACTGCTTTAGTAATCTACACTTTTGCAAGTATCAGTTTAAAAACACTGGGAAAAAAAATCTGATTGCACAATCAACTGCTGCAATAAACTGTACTTGCTTCAAACAGGCTCAAAATCTGGACAGAACAACAGCTAATATTCTACAGCCACCACATGTTTCCAGTATTTGAGAATTTTTGTAATTTTAGATCTTAAGGGGGAGGTGAGGATTAAAAAAGGCACACTGCATGTTCTCTTGATCTAGAAACAGAGAAATCACAAGAAATGTCTCTGACATTAAAAACAATGTTTTGTGCACCTATTAAAATACTTCTTCAGGACAGAGAATATATTTCATAAAATCTAATTAATCCAGTTTATTACTACGGCTGTTCAAGGGGGAAAGATTGCAGCCAATTGCTCTTAATAAGCTAATATCATTGAATCTAAGCACGATGTTATCCAGCTGAGCTGTTAACATTACATAGTTTAACATCTTTTCATTACACAAATTCATGTGAGAAATGCCACATAGAAAGGAAACACAGAATGAGTTTTCAAAGGCAGAAGAGAAGGTACCGTACCAAGGGTAGTTACATTAAAAAAATCATACACAAGTCAGCAGTAGGATTTCAACAGCAAACACCAACACATCAAAGGCCCTCATTTGCCCTAGTCCACCTAGTCAGAGATGGACTTTAAATTTACATCAGTCTTCAGTATAAGAAATTGGACGTTCTCGGGTTTTAATGGAACTCAAATCTGCCAGTACCACAGAATTACGGAAATTAAGGCTGAAATGGGCCTCCAAGCCCCTGGACCACTACCTAATCTCTAGACAAGGCAGATTTTTTTTCCCTAAGTCATTCTGGATATTTAATACACATAACCAATCCTTCACAACTTCCTTCACTGCAGCATCCCCTTGGCCGCCTCCCTCTGTTCAGGGCTTCTGCAGCCTTACAAGGAGAAAACTTGCTCTAGTGTTTAATACAGTACATTTAAGCTTACTGTTTCATATGCTGCCCACCATCGGCACAAAACGCTAATTATCCCATCAGTCCTTTTCAGAAAAACATTATCCCACATGATGATGACTACCATTGTACTACCTCTGCTCCAGCTTCTCTCTAGACAATCTACCTCAATTCTTTTCCCTTTTCCTCATAAAATAAGCTGGCTGATAGCCTTTTAACCCACACTCCTGGGAGCTTAACACTGAAAACAAAAAAGAAAACTTGAGCAAGCATGAGAAGAACAATAAAAATTAAGCAGCTTAAGACAGTACACCATAGCTGAGGGTACAACCACAACACAGAAACAAACTGGCTGCATTTAACTGCCACAACAGCATTTCCTACCAGTGTCACAAAATACAAGCGAGATTCTGTAAATCAGAGCATGTACATGCTCCTGAGAGAATCAAATTAAAATCATAGACGATCATAGATAGATGAACAGGAAGAATACTACCAGCCTTTTGGGAACATACTGGGAAGTCGGACATAAATAATTCAAGGGTTCCTGTACTCCACAGCACTGGCAGAATTCTATCTGGAGTTCGACTTTTTTGTGGTTGTTTTGTGGTTTTTCTTTTGGTTGTCTTTCTAAAACCATCTAAAAACTTTACCTCACCTTAACTAAAAAACACCAACCCTATAAATCCAAACACACACATGCCCCTCCACACGTACCGGGTGTGGGTGCTCACGGGCTGGATCCATGGGTGTCCCCTGTGAGGTGCGGCCAGGGCTGCCAGTGCGGCACACAAGCCAGTTCCAGCCGGCTCCAACAGCTCCACGGCAGGGTAGAGCTGAGCCCCTCAGCCACAGGCAGGCGCCCTGGGGAAAGCCTGAGTAAGGAAGGGCAAAGCAGTGCCGGCAGCCAGGGCTGAGGGGAACCGGGTGTGAACTGGTAGTAAATTAAGTCAGTTTTCCCCAAGTCAAGTCTGCTTTGCCCGTTACAGTAACTGGTCAGCGATCTCCTTGCCTTTATCTCAACCCAGGAGCTTTTCCCTGTCTTGTTGAGGAGGTGCAGTGAGAGAGCAGCTGACTGAGGTTTGGCAGCCAGGCAAGGTCAACCCACCACACATCACAAGCTGGTTTTGACTACAACAAGAAAGGTGGACAGAAATGGCTTGATTTTTTTGTTTTGGTTTGTTTATCTTGTGATAACATGTATTCCTGGACACACAGATAGAATCTACAGTTGCGTACACTATATAACCACCATGTAGAACTGACAACTACCATGGTCACCATCTCCTGAGCCAGTGAAAGCCGTGTAAAACCTAATGAGATTGAGATTCTTCTTCAGTCACTATTAAATACAGTGGTGGGAGTATTTAAAAAAATTGACTGGGCAGAATAAGAAACAGAAGAAAACAACAACGATAATCTATACAGCTATGGAAAACTCATATGATAAACATCATAAAAATAAAGCCAAACTATGTAATTGAATTTCACTTTATTGTCTGAATACAGATGGGCAAACAGTGCTCAGTGAGGAACTGAATCAAAACAAACTGAACAGCTTCCATGGCTACGCTGTTTTCTTTAACTCTCCACCAAAATAACTTCAGCTACACTTCTTTATTCTTCACTAATTAGTACAGTTCCATAGGCCATAACAAACTGCCAGGTATCTATCTTACTCCCTATAGCAAAGGATTTCAACAAAAACTGTTTTTCTTGTTTTGCCTTTTTTGTTGTTGTTGGTTCTGTTTTAAAACTTTTTTAGCCTTTACCACTTTGAATAAAGTCAGGCAACAAAATTAAAAATTATTTAACATCATTACGAAAACCACTATAGAAACCTTTGGAAAAGCAGGTTAAAAATCATTTTTGTTGTGCAACTACTTATCAAAGAGGTTTTGCTAACTTTTAAATGCTTATTCAAACCAAGCACTCAATATAAATTTCAAAATAATTTTTAAAATTCTCTTGCATTTCTTTTGAACATGGGCAACTTTACTTTTTTCCAGTGAGTTCATGGGACTCTTCTCAGGCTGATAGCCCTTTCTTGGTCCCATGAAATTCTATTCAAACATAAATGAATGATGAGGTGGTTTATATATTTAATTCCTTTCTTACAAATGCATTGTGGACACGTCCACAATATGTAAAAAAAAAATAAATAAATTAAAAAAAATTACACAACATCTTTATTGCTAGATCCCACAAATACCTAGCAACAACAGTAATGACATTCAGAACTGGGAAATAACAGACTGCAAGAACCCATTCCTTATGTAACCCTTGGGATAACAGTGGATGCTGGGTGGCAGACACCCTTCCTTGTAACAGAATTTCATGCCTTCTCTGAGGTAATGCAACCAACTTAGCTAGTTCCAAGGTCAAACTGCAAAAATCTGTTCAGGCTGAACTCAGGCACAGAGGTACACACACAATACACAGAGGTACCATAAATCCTTAGGTAAACCAAAATATTTATATAATTTATAAATGCACATGAAAATGGCAATGTCAGATGCTGAGGTTTCACTTGAAAGCTCAATTTTGCATACACACTTTTATATAGATTTTAATCATACTGGACAGGGATGCAGTAAGTAGGGAACTAATGAGGTACAGCCATGAAGACATCACTGGTAAAAGCATTTTGGTGGCATAGTTCACAAATGACACGCTGTCACTCTCTCTCAGATGAGGTGGCTAAGTATATCTTTCAATAATCTTACTCCCCTCCTTCTCCATATCAGAAATGCTAGGCTTCATTCACTGTATACATGAAGAACACTGGGAAAAAAAAACCCAACCCTATAACTGAAAAACAGCAGCATCAACTGTAAACTATTTCATTCTTTTTCCAGCTTAAACTCCATTGGTTTAATAGGCTCTTTATAAACTATGCTTAAAGAGAAAGGTAATATTGCTTAAAGAGGCAGACTTCCATTTATAAATATTGATATTCCTTTAAAAGTCACTTCATTAATGCTGTTTACATACTTTAATATTACATCACACTTTCATGGTTTGAAATTGTAAATAGGTTAGAAAAACCCAAAGAGCTCCACCATGTCTGAAAATCTGTCGTAAAAGCCAAGTTATCCACTACTCTGGCAACTGCATTAAATCAGTGAAATCAGATAATCCAAATACATTTCTTTATTAAAAAGTTATTGCAGTAAGAAACATGTACTCCCCAGTGGGTTTTCCCTGTACAATGAACCATTAATCAGTGAGAGCGCTCATTATAAAAGTCTAAGTCCTGCTGTCTTACCGCACAGCAATCAAATTTGGCTTGTTACTGAGCTAATCTGGAGAACTATGAACGATGCTGAACTAGCCTTGGATAAGAACCAATCACTTAAAATAATCCAATATGCAATTATACATCTGGAAGTACTCTTTGCTTCCTTTCCTCTACCTTAGATATGCGGTGTAGAGATTACAGTATGACTACCATTTAATAATACGCATTTCTATTGTTCCTATTAAAGTTGCTCTTAATTTTTTTGCTACTGTTTCATACTACTTTTTTCTTTTAACTTAAAACTGCATTTTTATGACTATACTTACATTGTTTCAGTAACTCATATCAAGATTTCAGAAGCAAGGACTAATGCTGATTTTGTTTCTAGCTGGTTTTAATTAAGAAATACATAAAATACTCCAACATTCATCACTATAATAATTGCATGACTGCCATAGGGAACCTCTATTTCTCCCTGTGTATATGAACAAGAGTTGTTATTTGAAAGCCTACAGTCGTGAACACCTCCAGTACACTAGCTTCTAATAACTGTGGCAAGCAAAAAAAAAAGAAATAGGTTTGGCACTGTATCTATGAACATGAAAATCACCAGTTTTCATACCGTTCACCAAGTCATTCTAATAAGCTAAGAATTCAGTGGGTGTAAGTCAGGAGCAAGAACAATAAAGAACACAATAGCTCTGGCCATTCTTGCAAATTATTACCTATATCACAAGTCCTATTTGGTACAGATATGGAGGGGAAAAATACCCAAAATAGTAATTCTCATTATTACATATAGTAAAGCAAATTCAAACAATATCACATACACAAGACTATTAGTCTGAGATGTTTAGAGTAGTTTTTTAGAACAAAATCTCAACTGGAAGAAGTAGAAATTGGCACTGCTTGAGAATTTAGACATGCCAGGAATCTGCTTCAGCAGAAAGATGACCTATTGTATCCCCTCAGTAATGTCAAGCTAGGGAGGCAACTGAAGGCTGAGACAGCACCGGCTCTAGGCAGCAAGATATATTATCTACTATTGTTGCATTAAACTTTTCTGCAATGAAGCTGAATCCTTCAGCTGTACAACAGTGAAACAGGGCAGGAAGTCTGTAAAGATAGGCCTTCCCTTCTCCTGCACACACAACCACTGAATTTGTAGATTTCCTTTACTGTGCTATCTTTGCTGACAGTTTGATACAATTTGTGCCTGAGTAAGTAGTCTTAAAAATAGACTGATAATCCCCTGAGTCAACAGGAAGATAAGAAAATCTGCCATACCCTGCCAAATACCTCGGAGAGAAAAATGTCTTCTGATTGCCTAAGCAGTTATCACAACATCCTAAATCATATATCTCCTATGCTGAAATTACTAGATTGGAAAACAGATTAATTAAAGGAGACATGATATCTTAAAGACCTTTACAAAGGCTTAAGCTCAATTAGGGATCAGGGATATGAGGGATCAAGTCACAACTCTTCTCATTCTAGCTAACCCATCAAGGGGGCTTTCCAAAGGGCTCTGTTTTCTTTCTGGGGTTGTACTTTACCCATAAACCCATCCAGTTCCCTGTTCGCCAAGACAGGCGAGTTTGTCTCTTGCCTGTAACTGCTGCATTCTCAGTTATTTCAACCATACTATTTAGCCTTTTAGGGCCTCTAAGTTGACGAAAAAGAATCCTCTGGTTTTAAATTTTAGGCAAAGTTGAGGTTTGGGTTCAGTAACACATAAAATTTCCCTTTATCTTCTCCTGCTTTTTGCAGAAGTGCGGTAGAAGATATAAAAAAATCCCAACTATCACAGTAAAGGATAAAGATGACCATATTCTAAAACCTGACTGAATAGAAGCTATATTGGCAAACTTCCCCCAACACTTTCCTTGACTCATCCAACCCTAATATCCTGCAGATAAATATATAATACCTAAAATGGAAACCACAACTGTTGGCATATATGGAGACAGTCTGTATGAAACTTTCTATTCCTTTCCCTTCCACAGATGCCTGACTCAAAAGCATTTCCTGAAACAATGTAAAGACTACAGCTCAACTGGAGAAAAGTTTCTTCATCAGGCACTCTGTACTTCTGCCGTGACTCTGATTTAAACACTTCTATTTTCCCACTCTCAAAGAGGAAGCAAAATGAAGGGTCTCACGCACACAGGAGCCTGTATGAAGTCTCTGCAGGCTGCATGAAATGTTTTCTTACCACTGTCTAAATTAACCGGTGCCAGAGCACTGGAAGCCATGAGAAACATAAAGTCTTACCTACAGCTAAAGCCATCTTCAACACTTCCAAATATTTTAGTTCAGTATATTCCTGCTAAGTACTGTTTTGTTAAGTGGTATATCATAAAGCAAGGCAGTTATGCTTTTTTCTCTGTCAGATTTAAGATTTCAAGTACTCTGAATTACTATACAGCCTTCTTCCTTCAAATCAAACTGAAAAAAAATCCTAAAACATTCCCAACGATTTTAGTGGGATAACACAGAAGTAACGCTGACAAGGGAAAAGCTACAGCATTTGGCCCAAAGGGCTTTGAAAAAAAGGCAGGAGAACGACGGCCCAATTGTACATTCCTTGGGGTTTTGTTATTTTTTTTTACTCTTGAACTGGAGCCAGCACCACTGCTGACTCAGGTTCAAGATTCAAGTGAAGATTTGAAGACCAGACCCAAACCACAAAAACAGTGCTGTGTCAGTTAACTGCCCCCAACCCCTCTCTCTGTCTATCTCTAATAGCAACTGAATAAATGAATAATCAACACAGATAAATCACATGCTAGCTTGAAACACGTTCCTACTTTATTGGCACTGAATCCACCTACCTAATCTGCAGGAATTTATCCTAACGATCTAGCATACACTGAGCAACTGCCTAAAATCCGTATGAAAATATTTCACAGCTGGAGTCAGCAACATCACAAAGAGAAACCAGCAAAAAAAATCATATTCCTGTCAATATTTTAGAGAACTCAGCATGAGGATTTCCAGTAATTGATTTCAGTTTTTCTGAAAAGTCTATTCATAAATCAAGCTAAAATGTTCCATTCATGAAATACAATAAGAGAATATTGTTTGCTGGTGTTACCGAGGGAACGGGAGTTCTTATTTCAGTGACAATGCCAATATCCTCAAGCCCACAGAGCAAAATGCACATCTACAAACAAAAGCCAGAAACACTCCAGTGAATCCTTCAAATCTTGTATGACCTAGATACCATAGGAATAGGCGATACTAGCATAGTATGGGGTGTTTCTTTGTACTTACTTTTTTGTTGTTCGTTGGTCATTTATTGCCTGGGAGTGACTTGAAAATTTAAGTGATGTCATGTTCTGGGTCTGGCTGGGATGGAGGTGATTTTCTTTGTAGCAGCTCATACGCTGCTGCTGTGGATTAGATTTGTTATCAAAACGGTGCTTGCACAGCACCGAGGCCTTCTCTGTTTCTCACTCTGCCCCTCGGTGAGGCTGGGGGAGAACACAGCAGGGACAGCTGACCCCAACTGACCAAAGGGATACTCTGTACCACATGATGTTATGCTCAACAATAGAACTGGGAAGCAATTTCTCTGAAACAGCTGTTGCCTGTTAATTGGCAGGCCTCAGCCTGCTGGTGGTGATTGAGCATTTTTGCATCACTCGTTATCTTTCACTTATTAAATTGCCTTTATCTTGACTCACTACCTTATTTCCTCACTTATGCCTGCCCAGTTCCCTTCCCCATCCTGCTGTGGGGGTTTAGCTGCTGGCCTGGGTCAATCCACTGAACACCATGATTAAGTAATTACTCTCCAAACACCACCAACAGTAATAAAAGGGATAAAAAAACCCAACCTTTTGTAATGCAAGAGTTGGGGTCAATGACAGCAACACCTGAGGACACGTATTCATTACAAAGAACAGAAATAGGAAGGCAAAAGCACAGCCCTTTTGAGTCTGAGGCAAGTAATCCACTAAGGTTCTGTGCCAAAATAGACTCTTTATTACTACTACTTTAAATTTAAATTGCAGGCTGATTCATGCTGACTACTCTTAACGTTTCCCATGGCTCTGAACCTGAAGGAGGATAGACAGTTCTGGTATTGGTGTAATCTCAGGCCTAATCTACTTCCTCACTAATTCCGACAGTTAAGGAGCTTACTTAGATATCTTACTTAATGCACAGATCCTCTTTGCCTCACACTTTTATTAGAGCCAGACAGCAGAATGCATACTTCCAAGTCCCAAACAATGCACCTCCAGACGTAACTTCAGAGAGAATGTCTAGAAGCTAGGGCTGCTCTTGGGAACCAATACATCAGTCATTCTGGGACTCCCTTCATGGCCATATCCCTTGGAGAGCTGACAGAAGAGCATAAAGTCGCCTCACTTGCTCACTAGGTCCTGAAGTAGGGACCTGCTGGGGTAAGATGTCTTCTCTTGTAAATGGCTGGGTCCAACTCCCCAGCCTGAGATAAGCATGACATCAAACATTTCCTTAGCTTTTCCTGAAGAGACAAGGTGTGTCTGCAGACAGAGTAACTGCCGTGCTTTTCACACTCTTCACTTACAGTATCCTCCTGGTGTAGTATTGGCAGAGCTGTCTGGTGGAGAGGCAGAGCACTGATCGCTACTTCTACTGAGAACTGTGGCTGCTTGTCTTGTCTCCTCACTCCTTTTGATACGGACTCATGAAGCCCCAGCCCCCCAAAAAAGTACCAAATCCCATGTCAGATTCCTGCATGGTAAATCGAGCTCAGAATCCATTATTTTATACGTGAAATTGGGATGCTGTATAAATGCATCATTTTACATTTATCCACATTCATATTTATCATTCTTTATTTTGGGTGGTTTTCTTCATAAACTCTTTACAGTATTTTGAGACCATAAAGCATCCCCACAAAGAATATTGCAAGATGGGAAGCTCCCTAAACATACTACTTCACTGTCTGTAGCAGTTAGCATGAGTTATGTCTAGACAGGATAGCTGTTAGCATGAGCCAGTAAATGTTAACCAACTTTTTACTGTGGCAAAAGCAGATGAAATATAGTCAACCACCTGAAGAACAGAACAGTTTTTGTGTGCTGAAGAAAACAGCTGAGCTATGCAAACAGCCTGTTGATCATCAGTGCAAACATGTCCAGAAGTATCTGGAACAAGCAGATTGTGAGCAGCAACAGCAGCAACCACAAATCATAAAAGATCACCTCTGAAAGGACTAATCACCAATACTGAATTCCCTGCTCAATCCAGTAACTAAGGATGCTTAATACCTTGGCAAACCAGAATACGAAAGAAGAGAGGTGAGAACCTCATGACCCTGTATCAGAATTTGGCACCACCTCACCAACACTCAGAGGACCTGACAGCACCAGAGAGCACCCAGGGGACCCCATGACTTTGATTATAGAAAAATAAAACAGTTTTTAGATGAGAAGACACATAAAATATTCGTATGAAAGCACCGGTAAGTATATTGCTCTGAAATCTAGATAAAACAAAGTAATGTTAACCACACAGTTCTGCTTTAGAATATACATGGATTTAGTACCAATGCCATAGTTTTCTTCATGTGTATGATTGACCATAAAACTGTAACTCCTAAAATATTGATAACAGAAGGGTAGAGCTGGAAATACAAGTTTACAGAAGATAAGTAAATATGAAAAATAAACTACTTTTGTTACCAGAACCAAAACAAACAAAAAATAAAACATTCACATAAAATGACACATCTGTAAGGATCTGCCTAATTTTTCCATAAATTTCAATACCATTCCTGACACTGCGTATATCTGAGATGCCATGAAACTTAAAGTAGTTTGTATGTCCTATCTCATTATCTAAAAGTGGGGTTATAAAGTGTGTACTGTATCAGCCATCACAGTACTCTTGAAAAAAACAAAATCCTACTGTTCCCTTTTTACAGAGTGCAAAGGCACAAAGAGGCAAAGTATCTCACCTGAGATACAACAGAAGTCTAAAGCAAATCCAAGTTGAATCCAGCTCTCCTAAGAGTCAAGCTTTCTTGATCTCCATCACAGTATGTACCATTTAACAGACGAAACAAAACAGAAATTCCATCAGTACAATCCTAGCTATTTTTCTAAACTGCATACAAAGGAATATTTTATGTGCTCCCAAGCATGGAACCTGGATTTTCACAGAAATAAATGCGGAGTGAAATTTCTGCTGACATATTACCTAATAAAGTGCATTAGAAGCACAATCATAAACAAAGCAAGCAGAGCAGAAAACTGTCTCTGGATCTCTGCCTGCCAAAAAGCAGAGGCAGAGTTCCTTGCATCAGGTACAGTCTTTTACAAAGTATACTTTACATACACAAAGTTTGAAAGTTTGGATTTAACTGGAATACACTTAAAATCAACAATGACAATCATCCTAAGAATGTGATGTATTTGGTTGAAAACCTATAGCCAGATGTTGTGGAACTAACTGAGCAATTAACCATAAAGTACACAAAATCAGAGGTTATATGTCTACTTGTATATTGTGTCTTGTGATTCAGAAAGAACAGTCATTTGCACTGTCTTCAGTTACTCTGAGAGTCTGGAAATTACTAAACCCCTCAAACCCAACCTAGTGTACACATCTATAATAGTTTCTTTCTAGCCAAAATGATCCTATGCTGGAGACAGCTTATTGAATAAAAGAATAAAAATATGTATGATATGTATGGTTAAATTGTATAAGACTGTAATTAAGTCTAACAGTTTCAGTCTTCAGTCTGTCACACTAAAAGGGTATCGGCTTACAGTGTTATCTTTATACGCATACGTAGAGCACATTCTTAAAATCTATCGAACACATCACTTGTGAGACTTATAACAGATTGGCTACATTAAGTCTTCTTCCTGTTTTCAACACATCAAGTTGGATAGCAAAAATTGCTAGGGAAAAAATACAGACAAGCCTAAACTTTTGCATAACTCCCTCAGAGCCAACTTTTTAACGGTCATGTAAGAATTCCTGCCCACCTTCACCACCAGCTTGGAACTTCTCATCATTTGATCCTTCCAGATAAGGGACTATGAAACGTAGCTTCAGGAAACTAACTGATCTAGAACCTACAAAATAAAATCTAACGAATGTGCTAATACTTCGAAAGACAAAGCATACGTAAGACCAAGGAGTGCAAAACACCATACAGCATTTTAAATATCAACAGGAACACTCAGATCAGCATACAGATATAGCAGAGAGAAGGCGGCGACTGTAAGCAAGTGGCAATCACAAAGTACAAGGTGGAAGTTCAGAAAACATTCACGTAAAATATTTTTGCCACTAAGTGATGAAAGATAGGAAGCAGACTAACAAAAGGATTCTGCTGTTGCTTAAGAAGAAAACATAGAACATTTCTCCAAACGCAAGCTAAATAAAGTGTGAGAAAGGCTCAGACTAATGGTTTGAACTGTTATTGTGAAGAACATACGTCATGTCTTGCTCATCCACAGCCAGTTTGCCTACAAAATCACAAGTGAAAAGTAACCTCACCTGGCATCACCAGTGAAGTGCATTAGTAACTCACAAGAATGGTCTCACAGCACTATTTAAAGGTCAGTCAAATTTCTTACTTTTAGTGTCAGTGATGTGTGGCCTAAAGAGCCACAAACTTCCTAGAAAGGTCTATGTATAGATAGACCTTTTTTCCAGTGAGGATAAACAGCTAAACTAGCATGGCAACTCTACAGTGGCCTTTAATTATGATTACTTTTTTGTTACACCTACCAGTATCCCAGGCAAGTGAACTTGCAATAATTTTCTTAATAAGTCTAGACTAGGGCATTTTTTGATAGTACTGTAATATCTCTGTCTTTTCTAACAAGAGCCTGTTTACTTTGACAAGACTTACCAAGAATGTACGCCAGAACACAGTTTTGTTCCTTAACAACAGGTCCATTATTAAAGGGTGTGCTAAAATATCAGAAACAATAATGAAGTTGTAGTGGCAACTAGGCGTAACAAGCAAGGCAGCTCTCCCCTCAGTAACCTGGGTTTAAATCAGCTAGTTACATAGAACTGAAAATTGTCTGTGACTTATCTGTACTAGAATTTTATTATATACTGTGTAACTCTATTTTCCTAAATCAAAGTTATTAGAGGTAACAGAGATCAATATATTTAATTCAGTACGTATCCTCCAGCATCCACTTCTTTCATTTATTGTAGCCCTACAAAGATGCACTACTCCCTTTTTTTATTCTAAACACTATCTCATGGATTGACTACTCCTGCATGATTGTATCCCAGCCTTCATGCAGGTCAACTTCTTTTAACCACTCCTTTTTTTCAGATTACTATTCTCAAACAAGAACTATCGCCCAAGTCTTCGACACAATTAATGCCAAGTTACTTCAATGTGTGAGTCCTTGACATTGCTTCGCTGAGAAAACTGGAATGGTATAGCAACTGCTGTCCCTGATCTTCACTGTGAGGTTGATTTTAGATGCCACTGAATTCCTTTGGACTGTCAAGTGGCTGGAACAGCAGCAACATCCGCTCAACACAGGTATCTTTCACTGCTTATGCAAAGAGATGCACACAACTGGTTGAAGTTATACACCTTTACCAGTGTCTCTTTCAACTGTCTGCATTACCTAGTTTTAACTACCTACATAGACACTCTATGAATGTATTTACAGGATGCTTTAATCTACTTATATCTACAGAATCTCAGCTGCATTTATGATTTCATTTAGAAGTTCATCCTGTCAAATTATACATCATAACAGAAAATCCAGGTTTTATCCTAAATCCAATCTTTATCCTAAAAATGTCTGCACAAGTTAAGCAACCATTGCATTCAGTGATGTGCTGCCAGAGATATATCCAGTGATACTGGGGAAGAGGCCAAGGACGTGGGCAGGAAGCCAAGAAAGAAGGCACCACTCCTCCCTGTGCCTCTTCTTCCGTTTGCCTTACCTTAAGGTGAGAGGCACTGCCTCCCGAAATGGAACTGGTGAGAACGGGGAAGGTGCACAGTGCAGACCTGAGACATCACAGCTTCTAGGAACGTTTTCTGGAAGCAGCTCTCAAAAAGCAGCTCTGGTGGAATTCACGTATTTCACAATGTAAAGCTGATAACGAATTTTCACAATTTTCTTTCTAGCTTTTTCTTTTAGTTACAGGCAGAGCTAGCAGTGCTTAGCACTTCTCATTTTAAGATCCTACTTTGAGCCTCTTACACTTTTCACAGGCCCACTGTTTGGGTAACAATACTCCACCAAAGCAGCTGTCTCATAATTAAGCATACACACACCCCAGCCTTCAATAGTACAAGCATTTCCAAGAACTGTATTTCTGAGAAGTATCTTTCTCAGCCTGCATTATAAGTCTCAAAAAAGGGGTATCTCTCAAAGTGTTTATGTTCTACACGGCACAGCAGCAAAACATAGGAGCATCTAAAGCCTTCTACTGCAACTGAGGATCCACTGGTGTAAAGACTTTACAAATCAAGAAAAGGCACTAACATAAAAATGTAATACACAGATCTCTACTGAATTCAATACGCTCCATCAAACAAACACACAATTTAACATATGCGATTATTTCCTGACTACAAAATTATTCAAAAGCATTATTCCTAAGTTATTTGACACTGTTATTTGATAAGAGACTTGGGGCTTGTTAGTCCAAACATTCACAGGAGAAAGAAATTCAACTGGAAGTTCACTAGCCTGCAATAAAGCCAACGAGGAGGAGCAGCAGATATTCATGGATCTGAAGCCCCCTCACATACTTTACAGTGACTTAAAGCTGAAGCAGTTAGAAGTTCATGACCTCTTTATGAGCACTCAATGAACATCACTTTCCTCCTCATCCTTCACTTTCAAAATAATAAAAAAATAAAAATAATAAAAACTCCTCCACAATTCTTTAAAATTATTAAGAATAATTTAAAATCATTTAAAATAGACAGGGAATCATTGTTTTATGAGCTGCAAGCATCTGCAAGATTTACCAAATGAAAATACTGGACACAAAGACTGTACAAGGCTAGAAATAGCTATTCCTTTGCTGCATTCCTGATTATCCATTTCCTTTATTAACAGTGTTAGAATCTCCTAGAGATGTTTGAATGTACATTCTCAAAAGAACAGTTATTCTAATGAACCCTCTTGACTTCACACTTACTACACTGTTGCCCACCAAAGATAAATCTTAACAACACAGACAGCTATTTCCAGTCATACACCTTAAATCATCAGGTACTTTATTGAGCTGACATGGTATTCCTTTCATTGTTCAACTACGGGCAGTCTGGGAACGCTAAGCGTTATTACTATCACCCTTAGCCCATGAGTTCAAGTCAGGCTTTTAGAGGTACTTAATAATTACATGTATTTTCTATGAAGTACTCTCAAATCCACTGCTAGAAGAAAGAACTTGTTTTCAATTACTTTCTGCAAAAAAAAAGAAAGAAGCATTACCTCAGATTTCATCTGATTTAATCTGAAGTGGATACAAACTCATACATGTGACCTGTCCTGAAGAAGACTCGTACGTTGCCAATGGAGGAAAAAAAGAGGCATGTATCTAACATCAATCTGTTGGATCTACACAGTAATCAAGAAAAAGAAGCAAAAGAAAAGGAAAATACAAAACATGTTTGGAGACTTCTCTCCCACACATCACTTCTACAGTTTCCACGGAGCCTCCCAAAGATACCTACCCTGCTTAAATACATCTGTGGCCCATGAAGTAGAGATATTTTATGTGGATGAGTCTACGTTTCCGGGTTAGAAAATAAAAGAGGGAGGTAAGCCTAACAGAAGTATGAGTACTTCCTGCATGAATTTAGCTCTCAGTATACTGCAAGAGTGCTGTGGCCCAAGAGGAAATGTTGCTTCATTGTCTTTTGCTGAGAACTGTGAGGTTGCCACTAGACTGCAATAAGAGAAGCAATGTCTCCTGTGAGCCACTCAGAGAAGGGATGCGCGCACACACAAAAAATAAACAATCCAAAACACAAGCACTACCACACTACCACCTCCTGTAAGCAACCTACTCTGTGTATGTGGAAAAAGAGAGAGATCTGTGTTACTGACTTCCATTTTTCCAATGAGTCATTATGCCAGGTACATATCTGCTGTCTGGGCTCCAGCTGGGATACATTCCAAAATGCTATGCAGTAATGGAAATTTGCATCAGCTACCTGCCTAAAATGCTGTTAAGGAATTTAAGATTAACTTTTTTTTAGTTGGGCTTACTTCTATTCCTCCAAGGTATTTCAGTACAGGAAACACAATACAGAATGAGTCTGAATGTAGAGATTTGCTGAAAAAGCATATGGAACTAGTTGTTCAGTAAGAGCTAGTTGCCTATAGTGTCCTTCGAGTTGTTAGGGTAAAAGAGGTGCTTCTGTAGAGTGACTAGTTCTATCACAAGCCAAGCCTCAAAGGCAGACAGGATGACTCATCTATGGGGAGAGGAAAAATGATCTCTATTACTTTTACTGTGTGCCTAGGCAACTATTTTAAACTCAATGACTACCTTTTTCAGGTAGCTAAAATTAGGTAAGATGAATTGCATCTGAGATGCAGAATAAATATACCAACAAACAAGCTCATCAAATAAATGCTATATAATCAAAAGGTTATTCCAAACTACTTCTAGAAAGGTAAGTATAAATACCCAATACTAGAAATTGTCCCTGACATGAAAACATACAAGCTTTTCCTGTACCTTTTTTGTTTCTTACACAGAATTAAGTATCAGAGGGGTTTTTTTCATACATTATTTTCAACAGAAATATATCTGCATGCAAATTCAGTACAAAAATAACTATGCAAAGTATGCAGCATTTATGATAGATTTGATTGGGTTTTTTTTCCTTTTGAAAAGGAGATGATATAATACTCTTCCAGTGCAGGGGAGGAGAATTTCTTTCAAACTAGAAGTCCTTAGAAAAATGACATTATTTTTACCTGTTCTTTAGCTTATGTATGAAAATATAAAAACTCAATCGAGTACTCAACAACAATAGGAACAAATCTATTCTCCCCAATACAATTGTTTTAAAACCTTTGTTTTTAGCTAACAAGTTGGATATTATTAAACATGCAAATAAGAAGGATGTTATTAATAAATATGCAAGTATAAAATGAATCATCATCATATATAATTAATTATTCAGGTCAGAAGGGACTTCAGTAGGTTTTTCTTATCCAACATCCTGACCAAAGTAGATTAGGGTGATCTGCTTCAGCTAGATGATCAACCTTCAAGACCAGTTTTTACAGGGCTTTGTCCACTTGGCTACTGAAAAGTCCAAGAATAAGGATCCTACAGCCTCTCCAGGAAATCTCTTCCACTGGTTAATTACACTTAGAATGAACCTTTTTCCCCCCTTTAAGTCAAGTCAAAACATCTCTGCTCGATTAAAAAGTCAATTTCCAGCCACATACCTCAGCAAAAGAGCTTGCCTCAGTCTTCATGGCAACTTCCTTATAGAGATAAGAAGGTGGCTGCCCTAAGTCATCTCTTTTCCAGGCTAAACAAAACCCATTTCTCAGCCTCTCTTCACAGAACAAGTGCTGCTGCCACTGACCAGCCTGGAGGCCCTCTACTGAATTTGCCCTAGTTTATCGATCGAGTTCTTCCCTTCACTGGGGTGCCCGCCAAACGTGTGCATGGTAGTCCAGGCATTGTCTAATGACTGCTGAGTAAAAGTGAATAAATTTCTCCCTTGATCTACTGGCTGTGCTCCTACTGATGCAGCCCAGGATGCTGCTGTCTGCCAAGGCATCCTGCCAGCTCGTGCTAAGGTTGCCATCTGCCGTGACCTTCACGTCTGTTTCAGCAGAGCTGATCCCCAACCAGCGAGTGCCCAGGATGTACCAATAGTGGCAGTCTGTCCATCTCAGGCTTAAGTGTAAGTTATTCACCCAGCTTCACAAGGTCACTGTCAGCCCTCTCCTCCAGCATGTGTAGGCTCTTCTGAATGGCAGCCAGGCCTTCCTCAGAGCGCTTTAACTGCACATCACGATTTGTTGTCACACAAAGACTTGATGGGAGTGCCACCTCCTCCATGTCACATGAAGAATTTAAACAGGACAAGGGCACAGAATACACCACTAATATGCAGACCCAGACAGTTTTTCATCCATCTAGTAGACCACTCATCTAGCATGTAATGTCCCAGCCTGGATACAAGCATGCTGTGGCAGTCTGTGCCAAAGCCTTTCTGAACGTTTCTGAATGTCCTTTATTGAATGTTTGTGGGTACACTAGAGAGTGAGTACACAGGATGGAAGGTCCCTTTGAGAGTGACTAATTACATAGGAGAGAACAAATGAAAGAGAATAAACTCTTCCTATACAGAACACTGACAGATTCCTGGAGATAGCTGGGTTGCGAGCTGGGGTGTTTAACATATGTTATTCATAGTGCTCATTCCATTTTCTGGATCGCAGGAGGTGATAATAGTTGCTAATGATACTAAATTGAAAGTACTACAGAAAATGCCCAATTAGGGAGAACTGCAGAGGACCTTGCAAGACTGAATGACAGAGCAATAAACAGCAATAGTTCACCTGCATCTTGAATACTGTGAGCAGCTCTGGTTCCCCTTTGTTAAAAGGATACAGCAGAATTGGAAAGGCAGAGAAGGGCAATAGAGACAACCAGTGGCAAAGAACGGCCCCCATACAGGGAACAAGGACGCATGCCAGAACTCTCTGGTCCAGAAAAGAGCGGGCTGAAGGGGTGAAGAAGAAAACTCTCTAAATCCTGTGTACCACAGGTAGGTTAGAAAAAACAGGGTCAGCTGATGAAGTGATCGAATGGTAAGTTCTACACAGAGAAAAGGAAAGGGCTCTTTGTACATCATTGAGCTGTTGAAGTCCTTGTGAAATGATCCTGCAGTTGCTAAACACGTACATGGTTTCAGGTGAGAAAAATGCACTGAGATTACTAAACACACAGAACCACAGTTTCTGAAAAGTCCCTGAGGCTGATACTGTGCTAAACAGGTAGGTAACGTGCGCTTGCCTTCTTTGTATCTTCCTTTCTGATCATTTGTCTTCAACAATTGTAAGGGGCAGGACAGTTAGACCTAATATAGTAGTTCTTAGCTTTTTATGTTGACTTCCCACGATACTCCATTCAGAAATAATGACACTAAAGGTAACTATGGATGTCTACTGCCTTTTGAGAGATCTTCAGCTAATCCTGCCTAGACTCCAGACAGCACTCCAGGAGGACTTACGTAAGTCCTGTATCCTACCTGATATGCCAGAATGACAAAAACTATGTCTGTCTCAAATGGCATTAGACATCTATGTTGAGGTAAATGAATTGAGCCATCCTTTCCTAGAACTCTGCAAAAAAAGAGAAAAATGCCCTATAAAGAGCTTAATACAGGGAAAAATTACGTATTTTTCACGGAAAGCCATTGTTTTCACAATGCACACCTAAATCAGAGAAAAATTTATTGCACCAGAGCTTGCTATGGAAACAAGACATTTATTTTTACTCCATGCTGTGGAGTTATGAATGGACATAGTGCATAACCGAAGGAGCACTGCAACCCCTCAGTAGTTAGAAGTTACATTTGATTTAAGCAACGGGCTGTGGAAAGCTTCAAAGGCTCAAGAGCAAATCTTACTAATCAAATGGACAAAAGCCACATAAGGTTATGAACGGAAGTCAAATTGATGAACATGATAATAAAAAAAAAAAAATAGAAAAAGTAATTTTGACACTAGCAAGCATGTTGGCTTAAACTTCAGAGCTATGCCAGTGACAAATTGATCTATAGTGAGCAAGGAGACAAAACAATTTCTATGCAAGGAAATTCAGAATTCTATCCCTCCTTTTTTTAAAGCTCTGACAGAGAATTTGAATATAATTCTGGAAAGATCCTACACAGCTATATAGTTTGCTAGATTGACAATTTAGAACTACTTTTCATACAAACCATGTCACTTAAACAAGAACTTCTGTAAATTCAAGAATACTCAGAAAAAACCTGTTTCAAAATTATGCTTCATTTCCTAAGTTATTTTATTAAACCTCTGTAACTTAAAAAGAACCACTTAAGACTTTTACTCTATCATTTTGTTAAAAAAAAAAAACAAACATGGTTTTCCTTTTTTCTTTAGGCACGCAATATAGCCAGCACACAGGAGCAGATCTAAGATCTACTGACAAATGAGACATGTTGCAAGGTACACAAAAAAGATTCCCAACTACTCTATGTCCCAAGAATTTCAGAACTTGCCAGCAAAATCCTCAGAATTATTGGCAGGAAGCAATGGAGTGTGGCCAGAGCCCACGCTGCGTGAATCAAAGTTGTCTTCTTCAGAAGGGCTGGTGTTCAGGAGTTACAAGGCAAAACGCCATTAGTCTGTCACATTAGACAAGCACACCAACTGGAACAATCACACATTATTAAGCTTCGTTTGAGCTGGTGGATGCAAACTGAGGTCTTTTCTGTACAACAAATCCTGTACATAACTTTCTCTTCAATGTTTTATTCTTGTGTTCAGGTGCAATTGCTTTTGTGATACATATTGCAGGATAAAATGTAATTTTTTAAAAAAGTGTAATTTCTGAAATTAGGTCTGGATACCTTGAAACTAAGGTCCAAAACAAGAAATCAACAGCAAAAAGAAATGCAAATAACATAGTTCTTAAAATTCTATTTTGACATTGCACATTCAGGGCAGATAAAGTTATACATACACAGAGTACAAATAACAAACTGATTATACCATGTTATTGAGAAAACAGATTTAAACTGACGGTTGTAATGCCAAAGGTTTCCTCAGGACTGAGGCTTTGCTTGACTACTTACATGAATATTTTTCATAGTAAAAATAATTCTCCGATCACGAAGGTAACTGAGCACACATAACTTACCCAGCAGATTGCAGAAAACCAGACACCTCATCATTTCTCCTTAAAACTCTAGCTGCATTACAAAGCTTCTTCCTGTCTGAGATAGCCCACACCCAGGAAAAAGGAAGGAACCATGTACAGTCAGCAAGAAAACAGTTCTCTCTACAGTCAGTGAACCTGTGGCCTCTTGAACAAGACTGTAAGAGAGGTGCATCAGGATCAACTGTGGTACGCAATCTGCTGCCTGATCTGTACTGCCCTAACCGTACATTCATCAACATTTGAAGGCCGATAAGAGATGGTCAGCTAGATCCAAACTGCTGGACTGAAAATAAAAGACAATTCCATTATCGGAGCTTTGAATTATTCCACTTAACACTAAATTCTCCTCCTGCCACACATCTGGCATCTTGGTATAAGAAAAAAAAAAAATTAAAATAATTCATCAAAGAAAGTGATACTGCAAAGATTTACACAGCTATGGAACTGGCACTGTATGAATTCTCTCTTCTGAAACTACACTTCCCATTCATGAACAGTTTACAGTATGAAAACAGGTATAACAAAAGACACACACCAAAGATCATTCATAACAAAGATGAGTAGACAAATGAAATAGCCTTATAAAGCTAAGCTTTACAAATGCCTGTGTAAATATTTTGCAATGCATTTACAGATATGCAGAAATACTATTTTTTATTCAATATAGTGTCCTGCTTCAAAACACTTTCTCTTTCGTTGGGTTTGTTTTGGTATTTTATTTTTACTTTTTGGCAACTTCGTTAAGAAAATGAGACAACAGACCCCTGACATTTTACAATGCTTATTGACATATCCTTTACAGTTACAAACCTTGAGATCAGCTGGTTGGGCAGACTACATTGAACGGCAAAAGAGATTTTCAGCAAAGCACATATAAAAAATGGTATACCAGAAAAAAAATGAGTGATTTGGGAATGTATTCTGTAATACTGACCTCCAAAAGCAACATGAAGTGGTTATCTTAGGAAAATATAAGCACCACAAAGAAATGCAAATTGTTCAAAAGTCTTCTAAAAGTCTTCTACAAAAAGATACCAGATTTTACTGTAAAAGTATTATACACTTTTATATTAAACAAATTCTGTGTTTCTGTGAATGGACAAAGAACCACAGAAGTTTAGAAACCCTTCATATACACTTAAAATAAATGCCCTTTGTCAGTAAAAATATACCTTTAGGGAGCAGTAGTTTTTCCAGACAAGGTAGAGTCAGGTCCTTTTAAGATCTGTGCAAATACTATCTGATCTTTAAACCTCATATTTCTGCACTGATTTTAAAGTGTGCATTATATTTAATAGCACATAATGATCCAGAAAACACAGGTGTTCACAGCCATAAGAATAAAGCTTATCTCCAACACGAAAAACAGCAACTAGATCTGGGAGAAATATGTCAGGAAATCAGTGTTATTAAGAGATCAAGAAAAACAATACATAGCTTACTTGAAAATAACTAATTTGTAATTAGCAAAGATCAGGAGAATAGCTAATGAAGTCTAGGATGTCAACACTTACAATCTAATTTCTTCATCAGACATTAAAAACATAATTGGACAGAAATCCATATCCTTCTGTACGCTGAAACCATACTTCACCAATCTAAAGGCAGTGCTTACAAAGACGGATTTTGGTGGAAATCAATCAGTCCAGAGATTGTAGAACTGTAAGTGAGTCCACCTGGGAAGTCTGTCAAGTCTGCTTAGAAACCATACGCCAAATAAACCATTTACTGAAGTAATGCAGCACTCATTACTGCCATGAGGTGACTTGCGCTGTGTGGTCAACAGATTGTCACAATACAGAGAAACAATGAAATTACCAGTGACAACAGCCAGTCATTTTCAAAGCTGCTAACAAGACCAGGCAGAGAGCAGGAGTGGTAAGACCAATAAATAAGGCAAGATTTCCACCAGAACTGACATACAGTGGCCTGGAAAAGTGGCTTTCTCTGAAGAAAGAGCTGAAGCAGGATACTGCTGAGGAATAAAGCACCTGAAAACGATTTCTAAGACTGTTAATCAAGAAAACAAAAGACAAATCAGAGAATATACAGGAAGCCATAGAAGATAGCCTTGGCACATTGGCTCATATCTTTTCACTGCAAAGGACTCACAGACATTAAAGCTGGAGAAAACAACTGAAGAACAGGGATTTGTATGTGTTCCTCCAACAGTGAATAAAATCCACTTTCACAAAAGCTTTGGGATCTACTTTTTTCCAAAATGTTCATTATGCTGAGTATTTCCTTAGGGAAACGTTGTGCTGTGGTACGGACATTCATCATTAGACATATGAACACTCATTAGGTGGACATTAATCATTATCATTCCCTATGCAGGGAGAAGCTCATTTACCTTTACTGAAACCATGTTAGCTTTCATGTATTCATCTTCCAGGAATATTTATTCTCCAAGTACCTTCTCAATGAAAACAACTGCAAAGTTAGTGCTTTGATTTAATCTTTATGAAGCATTTAGCACTTTCACACAGTAGTGAAATACAGTATATAACAACACTATTTCAGCTATATACAGAAAAATCACTTTTTTGGTTTGTTTAGTACTTCCCTTTCCTCTATCACTAAGACTGACATAAAGAAATAATTTTCTTTTTCCACCCTCTTTTATACCCTGAGGATATAGATGAGTCATGTAATTTGCACAAAAATCCATTTTCAAAGGTACCTTGTACATACCTTACTTGTAAAGAAGCTTGGCTGGAAAAGAAATCTTTTCTGCCTTTTTTTTGATTTTAATTATCACGAAATTATACTTCTGTCCTATAGAATGAAATGAGATTCACTGATTGTTTATTTTACACTTCACAAAAAAATAATTTCCTTCTTTTAGAAAGGCTTCTCTATTATTACTTCATGTTTGTATTCATAAAGCTTTTTTTTGCTTTTGTTTATCCTTCCTCCTCCTCCTCATGTAAATGCAATCCTTTTTGCTTTTGATCTTTAATTGGCAATTCCTTATTCCATGGTGATCCAACATTCTTTCTGTTACAAACCTGTACTTGTGAACTGCAACTATATTTTTACTTTCTCGTGATTCAGCTGTACTGATGTCAACAGGTAATTTCCTTCATGAAGAAATCCATTATCACCTTGTAGGCTAATAGTCCCTTAATTTAGTTGCATGATGTCCTTTTATGATCTCCCTTGCCTTGGCTGACAGCTCATGCACTGTGCCTTGCCCTCAAATCTAATAATTTTTTTCTTTTTTAACCAAGATTACACAAACATTTTAAGTACAGAGTTGTACTTAGAACAAAGAGTTAATTTTATTTTAGTTAGTCATTTGTCAGATGCTTCACAGCTACCTCAAACTCAACCCAGAGAAAAAGGAAGAGTCTCAAAGGCTTTTACCTATGACTTTAAGTTATTCACCAATGGGGATGTCTGAGCCTATTTAGACCTTCACCACAGCAAGTTCAACCACTCTGTCCTAAGTCCCTGCAAGTGCAGGGAGCTGGGGCTGCCTTTTAGATTTGCTTTGCATCATCACTATAATGTAGTTTGCTTTTCATTTCCATATAGACTTGCCTATCGTATCCTTTTTCCAGATCTGATGTTTACCTTTCTCATCCTACAATTTTTATTTCAGAATAATTCTGAAGTACTGAGAGCATGCATTCCCTTTCTAAATGCCTTAAGTTACTTCAGTATGCCTCTAATTCATGTACATCTGCCCTTCCTACACACCCTGCCACAGAATCCTCCTCATCATTTTTATTTCAGAAATTAATACCTCTCCCTTCACCTTCATACCTTCTTCTACATCGTCTCTTTATGCATGAGCTCATCTAACATCAGTAAGATCATCTAACATCCATCAGCAAAGTTACATCCAGTGACAGCAAGACATAAAAATTATTTCTAAAAAAAGAAAGATTCACATATTTTGTACTTATCATCGCAAGAAATAAGTTTCAGCGTGATTAGAATTAATTCAGAGAGCCTATCTCATTTTTCTCCTATGAAACTCAAAGGCGGTATCACACTGCTCATTTGGTTGGGAATGGTACAAGAAAAGTTACAGAATCATTTCTAGTTTGAATTCAGCCATTTTTTCCAAAACATTTCACTGGTGTTATCTGTAATACTATGACGGTTCTTTGCCTGTGGGTGGCTTTAAAATTTCTTTGGCACTACTCTCTTATCTGTTGCCTGTAAGTGGGTAAGAGCATATATGCTATCCATGTTTTCTATAACTACAACCACTTTTTATAGGCTAACAGCTTTCTTAATTCCCTTAGCATAAACTTTACCCATGAGCTGTGTTTCAAGAAGAATTTAACTTAAAATCCACCTGAGCACTGCTTATAGGTGCAAGCATAAATAAACATTTTTGGAAGGTAAAAATACATTAAAAAACAAACTCCAAAAGCAATCAGTGATGTGGATCTCGATATACTCAGTACTACCACTGATATCGAAAGGATAATGCTACATGTACAATGTCCAATTCAAAAGCATATGCAAAAGGGGAGAGGGTAAGGGAAAGAAAAATAAAGAAAATAATCTTTGAACATAATATCAATAGAAGCAGAATAAATCAGAGATTTTGCCTTCGTTTTCTACTCTGTGTAACTCCAAGTCTTTTTACTGCCCTTGTCCAAACTCCAGTGAGCGTTATGTTTTGATTTCTGCATAATTTCTTATTTCTATGCAAATTCTCAAATAATCAGATACATAATTTGGTTCTCTGATGTACAAGATGTTCTCTTCCCAGCAAAACCCTCAAATTTGCTTCACTAAGCTAGTTTGAATAAATTTCTGTTTCAGCTTTTACAAAACTGTCTATGAATTTATTCCATGAGATTAGAAATCCTGTACTCAGTGTCTAACAGCCTATACCAGTACTGCTAAAGGATAAAAATCTCATGAAATTACAGGTAAAACATAAAAAAGTTAGCAGATGATAGTGCTACATAAGGAATTTCTTTCTTAATAATGCTAAATTTAAGACCCTGCCCAAGTAATTTGAACTGGGTGTCCGATGTGCTTACACACTTGCAATTTAACGCTTTTACAAATCAAAATAATAAATCCCTAACCTCTATGAAGGGTACATAACCTTCCCTTCTGTTTTCCTTTTGAATTTCTGCTTACTTTATGTCCTTATGAGTAGGTACTGCCAGTATCCCTTCTCCCTTTTTTAACTCCCCTGCTCTTCTCCTGCCTCCAGCCCCCATACCTGTTGCGACAGGCCAGCCGCCATGCCAGCAGGAACCCACACGGTTGATGGTGCAGAGCTGAGATGATGCACTGTAGGCACATGTTCTCATTCACAACAGAACAGGTACCTATCAACCTCAATTTTAGGATGGCTTAGACTGCTGATTCAATGCAGTAATGATTACAGTGCTGTAACTCGAAGCATAGGAAGGCAGGCATCAGACAAGCTGAAGTATGTTGACATCAAGAGAACTACCTGAGCACTGGTTAAGCTTTTATGTCTACAAGGCTATGGTGAGGATCACCTCCAAACAACATGAGGTTATAACACTTCAGGCAGCTAAAGTAATAATTTTCTCAAGCTGATGTGAAAATAGCACTTACACTAGGCACCGATTTTTATTTACCATTCCCTTGCAGAATAAACTTTACCAAATTTTGCTGCAGCAGCTGAGTAGATAAAATTGTAGTTGTAGAAATCGTGCAAGAAAAAGAATTTTGAAATCTACACTATGAAGCACAAATGGAAAACCAACACATATTCTTGAGTAGTCCTGATCTAAATTCAAAAGAAGCCACTGAAAATCCAGTACCCAAACAGAATATATCGCAAGTGAAAACTGGAAGGGGTTGGGGACAGAGAAAAATAAAACCTGGAACTTCAAAAGACTGGTCATATCTATTGTATCCAACTGAGGTAAATGATAAACCCAAAACTTACACATGAATTAACACAATGTCTCTTCTCTACAAATCAAAAATATACCTTAAGGTTTTCAACAGAATTCTAACAAACAGAAAGCAAACAGCATCAGATTTTCCTGGCTCTTCAGAATAATTTGCTTTATGTAAATTTCTCTACCAGTGTGAGGAGAGGTACAGCTACAAACAGTGGACAGAAGTCATCCTTACCACAGGAGTAGCTAAACTGGGTTCTGTCACAATGGCTACTACACAAACATGCAAGACATAGCCACATTATCTCCAGGAAAATTTGCAACAACAGAAACTAGCATCAGAGCAGCCTTGAAAAGCAAAACAAAAAATCCCCCAGCAATCATGTTTGCTTTCCCATTAAAGCAATTTTTAGGCTCTGTATGACCATGGCAGCTAGCAACATCTGCCATCGGAGCCCATGTAAGATGCACAGTTCATAGGCTGTTAAAATACAGTTGTGCGCTGGACTGCATGGACAAAGGCATCTTGTTCCAATAACATTAAAACATCAATGGACATACTGAAAGCTTGCCTCCAGTTTATCTTTGCCCAGTTTATCTTCTTTCAATAGAAGGAAGGGTCATAAAGATGTTCCAGGAAGATGGTGAACAGTAACTGAAGAGGAGGGAAAACACACTATAATCTAAATAAAGTAATTAATGGAAAGTATTGCTGGCAACATTTTTTAAACTATCTCTGTGTAAGTGAGTCAATAAGGACCCTAACTGATATGGCTACTTTGCATCAATTTCTGACTGGCAGTATAACACAAGCAGCGCTCTGTGACAGAGGATGTTGAGTTAGAATCATCAGTTCTAATGAAAAGGTTCCAGATTTGTAAATCTGGACGTCAGAACAGAAGTTCTGACTACTGAAGTCAGAACAGAATTTAAAATCCAGATAGTGAATTCAAAAACTCAGTCCTAAACCAGAAGGGCACATTTACGTTCATCCCTTCCAAAACTGAAAAAAAAATAATATTAAGAGTAACATGCTATAAATTTAATATATTCTACTGGTTTAAATGCCATCATGACTTTTTCAAGCTTGCACAAAAAGAGCAACTGTTCTAAGACATGCACTTCAATACAAAATAAATGGAGGCATCTTAGGAAACTGTCCCTCAAAGACAACTCTTTTAAATGAGAACAATGATTCTGGCTTTTCATCTAGCATATATTTATAGATCATAAAAACACAAACAAACTGAGCAGATGCAGTTTCTTTGTTTCCCTTTAGAAAGCGTACAGTGGCATAGAGCAGTGAACCAAAATATACAGCTCCCTTGGCTTTGCCACCTAAACTGACATTTAGAGCATACATATTCAGTATTAATAAGATAAAAGAATCACACACGCATCAGTAATTCATAAAAGCATCACTGGGAAAAAAAGTAAAGTGGAAAAAGGAGGGAAATTGTTTCAAAGCAGTTTTATAATCCGAGTCTGATTAGAATTTGGCAGTGATATCCCCACAACCAGTTACACACTAAACACGCAGTATTTCAACCAACCAAGTCAATCTGACAAGAAACAAATGCCCCTCTTTGTCACTACTTCCACAGAGTTTGCGTAACTTTGAGGAAAAAAATTACTGTGAAAGTTGGGGTACCTGCTGTCAGCAACAGTTTGGGGGGAAAATGAAAATCTCAAGCACACTTTTTTCTTCCCTTCTGCCCAGAGGAAAAAGTTCTCAGCTATATAAATGCCGGTGCAGCAGAAGCCTAGTGCGAAGCCCAGCATCACCATCAACGACAATGCAACAGGCTTCACTTAATGTTCAGGCTTCACTTGGCTGTTATTTTCTTATATTACTTTGTCTGCTAACATTCATTCTTCAACTACCAGGCTCCATGGTTACATTCAGCAATACCACCAGGATGGCTTGCTAAGAGGAAGACATTTCATTATGACTTAGCACATCATGTTTTGACCCTGCTTCACTTTTCCACCAGCAAACATAATTCACATCATCAGATTTCATTCTGATCAGGGACACAGATAGTATGCTTAATATCATCAGTAAATTAGCTACTATGCTTAATATTACCAGTAAATTAGAAACTAGTCATTGGCTTATATACATTTAAAAAATATTTACAGTACACTATTATTTGTTTTCTCCTTCCAGGCTTTTATCACTATAAATTAAAAAGTTAAATTAGCTCTGCTATTCTTTACAAATATGTACTTACTTCGAATAATTAGTTTTTCAGAAATAGAACTCCCTCTGATATTAATTCAATTCATCATTTAGCAAATGTCTTTATTTATAAAAATATATAAAATACTTTAAATAAATGTAAGTATAAATCATGTGTGATTGTAGATTTTGTGGCTATAATTATTTTAAAGGGGAAATTAAACTTGGCACAGTTGATCAGCCTGTATAATTCAGTATTTGAGGAGAAAAAAAAACTTCTCCAAAGTCACTGCACATGCAAAATGTTGTTGTAAAGAACATCTACTCTACAAAGACAGGCTGAAAGAGTTGGTGTGGTTCAGCTTGGACACAAGAAGGCTCTAGGAAAACCTTACTGCAGCCTTTCAATACACCAGAGTGAGACACTGGTACAGGTTGCCCAGAGAAGCTGTAAACA
>JANHGB010018685.1:6783-20618 GCA_026283785.1 Coracopsis vasa | reverse complement strand
AGGCCAGGCTGGACAGAGCCTTGGGTGACATGGTTTAGTGTGAGGTGTCCCTGCCCATGGCAGGGGGATTGGAACTATATGATCTTAAGGTCCTTTCCAACCCTAATTATTCTATGATTCTATGCTTCATGCAAAGGTAGGAGGCATAAAAAAGTGTTAGAGCAGATGAGATTCTCTCTGCAAACACATTTTTCCAAAATAAAAAGAAATGTATAAACAGAGGTCCTTATAATACATGAATTACAGAAATTTGTACCACAATTCCAAAAATGGGAAGAGGAGTCTCACTTCGGCTTGTGTCTAAAGGCCAAATGTTTTGCTCCAACAAGACTTTCCCCTGTTTAAAGGAAAACCTTTCCCAGGCAAACTGAAAATATTCACACTATACCCAATGCTTTTCTAAGCTTGCCACTCCTATACTCAAAAGTCCTTTATTTTTCATATAGCACTGATACTATGCAAGGCTTTCTGGTTGTCGATTTACACACTACTTCTTTCAAATGAGGTAACAGTAACGGGGGGGCGGGGAGAAGGAGGAAGGGCAGGACTGACCATGAGGCTATGTAGTTTGTAATTCTAGCAGATACATAATACAGACATCTGTTATGATTCTGAAAACAATGTCTAGCACAAATAAAATGAATATTATATAGCCCTTACTCAAGATCACTTAATTTTTGTACTGCTTTAAAAATCTTCATTTTCACTATTTTTTTAACAATTTATTTTATATATCAGCAAGTTTAAGGCCATTTTAACACAGACTCTAAAAATAATTCCAGGTATGAATACATACTGGAGCACTTTATTGCAAGTTTTTCTAAGAACACATTAGTAACAGACAAAAGTAAAGGTTGTTCAAATATGTTCTTTGCCTGAAGACTACCCTTGTCTCAAAAGTGAATGATCAATAAAAATAAAGTCAAGACCTTGACCACAAAAAATCCACATTGTAACACTAAATCAACAGTCATTCAATCCACCTTACATACATTCAGTTATTCAAAATCATGCCTGTATAACTTTATTATTTCACAATTTTGGTATCTTCCTCTACATTTGCTCAGGAGAATGTCAGTCAGTATTATAGCAGCCCTGCCAAACTAAACATTGAGATTATGCACTAGACAGTGACTGAGAGGAATGGGAATACAATGAGTGACAAAGGCATAAGCACGGAGAGCAAAAGCAAGGCATAGGATTCTGGAAAACAGAGTCTAAGCTTAGGCAGGCCAGGAGTTGCAAGGATGCCTTGATGAAAGCTGTTCTGCCAGCCAATCTTGAGGTGAAAAGCAAGCAAACAGACAAAAGAAAGCAACTTACTCTGGCTTGTCTGAGGCAAATCACAAAGCAAGAACATTTACATTGTGTTTGCTCACTCTTACAAGGCCTAGGGCTCTTTTCTTCTTCCAAGCTAGGCAACACCCTGCAAGGCAGCTTCTCAGTTTCTGTGTGACAAACCTTGAAGGCTCTGGAGAAGGAACTTCTCTCAACAGCACTAGTATCTTCCACTGGGGATGTAATGCCCAGATAAAACCTATCCAACTCCATACAAAAGTGTTAATCATCAACAGAGGGAAGTTTGCAAGTTTTCCCAAAAGAAGGGTAGTGCAATGTACAACATCCAAGAACATTTACAAGCCAATCTAAGGTGAACATGGGATGAAGTTCAGGTACCTTATTCAAATGTGTGCCGTTTACTAAAAAGGCACAACAATGATAAGAATCTTTGATTTTTTCATCTTAATGTCAAGGAATTTAAGTTCTGCTTATCATGCGCTATTCACAGCCTCCTTAATGGGAGGACCAGGTATGTTGGGTTTTAATCTAAATTGTATCTGTCACTTAATAACTAACTCAGGTGCTATTCAGGAAGGTAACATTTCTATGTCAAATGAAAAAATAGCAATACTATTTACAGGAACTTAGCACAGCTGCTATCACTGCCAAACAGACTAACAGTTTTGTTACTACAAAGGGTATTTAAGTGAAAGGAGTCCAAACTCCTATCCACATATTATATTAATCTGTAATATTTTACATTTAGAAATGTTTTATAAATAATTTTGAATATTGGCAAAATACGGGCAAATTTACAATAAAAAACATTGCTCAAACGTAACAAAAGCTCAGGAAATCTTGATTCACTGCTTTTCAAAGCTTCAATGTACTGCTCTCATATCTGACATTTTTTGCTCTGCTTACTAAAGCCAAGTCTATCTCTTCTACTTGGGGAAGGAAGGCAGCAGATGAAAAATCAAGCATCACTCCATCCTTGGCAAGTAGTCTGCAAGGGCCCTGAACTTCACAGCATTCATGACTGATAAGAATGTCTGGCAGAGGTTTGTTGTTTGGAGTGATAAAATGTTGACAGGAAAATGAATTTGTTCAGCCTTGATATACATATATTTTTTTAAAAATAATAAAATTTGAAAAGACTGCATGGTATCTGTAAGTCAGGGATGGGTTGTGGGGTTTTTTTTTTTGTTTGGAGGGTTTTTTTCATACACACAAGTCAATGAAATGTGACTTCTGATGTTCTAGCCTAGGACTTTGCTGTAAAAATTGTATCATGCTATCTCTAACAACATATGCGTGAGAAGTAAAAATACAACATGATTTCTGCTGTGCTGCTGCGCTGTGACAGCTGGCAATACATGTTCTACATGATATACCCAGTGCTGAGCAGTCTATACAATTGCAAGTCGCCTGGATGCAATGTCTTTTCAAAGACCAACTGTCTACCCTTCTCTAACTGAGCCACACAAAGTGTTTGACGGGTTCCAAGCATTGTATTTTCCAACAGCCAGGAGGAGGGAATTCTTGGCAGATGATGCATATCTCTGGGATCTGCTACTGGCAGAAATGAATTCCAAGAGCAGACTTGGCTATAATCACAGTGAATTACAAGACTTCTCTTCACTGTGTTTCCTTATGACTACCAGCTATGACATCCTGCAGCTATGTTCAATGGCCAGATACTATTCACGTCCTGATCTTTCAAGTTGTAGGCAATGTGGCCAGTATCTTGGTTTTCACTTTTAACAGGAAGCATTAACACCTCAAATTCATACTACTGAGATGTCTACACAAATAGTGTAGTGACTGTCATTTTCTAAACGTCCAATACACATCACCTTATGAAATATTAACTCTAGTGAAATGTCTCCCAGAGACCCAATTATCTACTTACATTTTACATCATAAATTGAAAAGGCTTAGAAGTGCAGCCTCTTCCAGAAAACTAGTTTGCCTGAATTAAACACTGCTTCCAAGGAAAAGTTTTTTTTGGCAAGACCACAATGCCACTATTTAAATAAAATTTAGAAAATAAACACACAAAAAAACCCAACCACAAAACATCAGAACCAATCCCCCTATCCTCTCCAAAATCATACCAAAGACAAAACTAAACTGAACACTGAACACTAAACTAGTTTTATCTGTTTTTTTTTTTTTTGCTTTAGTTATTCATTACATCTGTTTATAAGGAGACAAAGATTCAAAAATATGAGCTCTTGGTATCTTTGATAACTTAATTTCATATAGGAATATCAGCCTCGTGGAAATCAAACATCTACTGAACCTTGTCAACGATAATTCTTTTGAAACAGAGATCAATAATGCTGCCAACCAGGGTTCTGTAAAATAATTCGTAAAAACATCATTTTTACATAGTGGCCCGGAAAGCTCTTAATATTCTTTTTTTGAAGTTTACTTGAAACTGCATGAAGGATATCTCTGAAGCGACAGAAGTGAGCTACTAGGAAATAAAGCTGTTTTCCTAGGAAGACAATCCTTGCTTAAAAATGTCTTATCTATTAAACAGACAGGGCCTTAAGGATATTAAAGTCACATTAAGATAAAAGCTTTTTCCCCTGCTTAACTAAAATTTATTAGATCATGAAATTATTAGTATTAAACCAACAATTTTTTTCAACCAAGACTGTCAGTTCTGTACCACTATTATTTCAAACACTACTTCATAATGCATATTAATCATGAAATTTAGTCACAGAGGTACGTAAACCACAAGCTACCAGCTTTTAATCGGACCTCTGATCTTTACAAAAACTGCCAATCCTGCACCACTCCTCCATTTTTTCCCGGCCTGGCTGCCAGCAAAAGATATAATTTCTTATGGAAAACACATACTTTAACGATAGATAAGTCAAAATACACTGCATTTTGCGCGTGAATCTTAGCCTACATACATATCCAAAGTCTTCCATTACATATGCACTGCCAAGACAAGGCTGCACTGCACAGATATGCCACAAGTGGGCACTCCTTTAATCATGAAGGCAAAAAGAGAAATTAACTCTCCTAAGCAACCATCATCTTATAGTGCCTACCCTTACTGCAAAAATAAACACCTTCCACGCTCATGAAGAAATTACTTATTGGATCAATATTCATAGTAACTGAGGCCTGACATCTGTATTTGAAAGATGTCTCAGTCTAATGACATTTATCTGACAGCATCATTATCTACAGTAGCATCTTTATAAAGTAAAAAAAAATCATTATATTGCTACAACTTTCTATTTCAGTGGTCAGCATTTTAATGAAAGAAAATTAGCAGTCACAAAGAGTACATCTCATTTTACATCCTTGGAATTTAAGTGTTTATTAAGGAGTTGTTTTAATTTCGATGGAGATGGATATGAGGCTGTAATAGCTAAAACGACATCAGAACCTAGCTGAGAGGACCCTCAAAGGAAAAAGAATGGGAGTAAAAGATGTTATGTCAGTCAAAACCAGATTTTTCTGTTTTTACAGGACTCTCTGTAATATTCTTACAAGGAGGATTCTGCCCAAAGATGACAGAGATGTAACCCACAAGGTAAAGAATGTTACACCAATCTCCAAACTGCTATCTATTTATTTTTAACCAGGACTTCCACGTGGATTATGCCAAATCTGCTTCACAAAACAAAAGAATATATTTCTTCACAACTCCTAAAGGAAGTAAAATGGGAAAATGACAAGATGATGATCTCTGTGAGATGTCAATAACTGTCTACTTTTATGCTTTGTAGAAAACTAAATGAAAGCAAATTAAGCTTAGTGCTTCAAGATAACCAGCTTAAAATACCTAATCACATCAATAAGCAGAATATATATAATTTAGCAAAGGGCTTTAAGTGTCAGGAATGTTTTACCTGATTTTCTCAAAATCCAGCAAGTAAGAGCATTTCAGCAAACAGAAAGCACAGTTTAGGAATTCATTGCTAAACTCACCCCAAGGTTTAGCTTTTGCAGAGTCCATTCCCTTGGACATGTGCTTATCGTTATCATCAATGCCTCCTTCTCAATTTCACTAAAAAAATCTAAATCCAGTTTGAACGGTAACAGAAACTGAATTCATCTAAAAGGGCTTCTTTTGCTATACTTGGAAAACTGTTTCCTGCCTCTATTCTTGGTATGAGTAGTCACTCAACCTCAAACATAAAAGCAATTAAAAACTCTTTGAAAGTAACGTGTCTTACCTGGAGAAAGTATAAATGGGCATGCTCATCACATAATCTAGCAAGACGCACTGTTCAAAAAGCATTTTCATCTGCTCTTGCAATGGGCTGCAGGACTTTGCGAGATTTCATGTTTAGGTAGCTATACACCTAATAGGAACTTCGGAGTATAGAAGGTGCTTTATCATAACACAGCTTTGAAGAAAAAAAAAAAAAAAAAAGACCAATTTTGAGGGTTTGTGTGTTTGGGGTTTTTTTTAGCTCCTCCATAAAAACAGATCTCTCCAGAAGGTCTCTAAGAATTGCTTGTTTGACATCCCTGTTGATGTCAGGAGCTCAAAAAAATTCCCAATTAAAGAAGATAAAAAAGTAGAATAAATTCAAACCCACAATAAACCCAAAATTACTTCTATTAAGAAAATCTTCTGGTGTTAATGCTCTGCCATGAAAACAAGTATTTTCTGTTCTTTATGCTGGTCTCAGAGCAAAAGCAGCTAATTAATGCCTTAAAAGCAATATTTTTGAAGGTCCCAACAGACTTCATCTTCCTCGTTTAATTACGTAACAACAAGGTTTCATATTTACAGATCACAAATTCACTACAATCTGTGATTATTATTTTTCAGCACTGTAACACACAGACTCCATCTACAATAAGGTATCATTATTGTACATACAAAAAGGTAGGGCTTTCAAAATTTACCTAAAGAAACTTAACAGATTCATGTATCAGCAGAGAAGGACTCAGCAACTTAAGACTACATCTTAGTGATTAGACTTTGAATTAGGTATCAAATCATCGTTTAGGGACATTTTCTTTGGGGCCTGTTTCAAGCCACATCAGTTTTCACTTATTACATTTAAAAAATAGCTGGAATTTATTACAGGAACAAAAGAAAAACAACAAAGCATGGTTAAAAAAAAAAAAAACTTGGAAAAGCTACTGAAAGAAATCAAAGGCAACTGCTGCCAGACTTCAAATGTGCATTTTTAGGAAGTCTGGGCAGTGGAGGAGAAGTGCTTGGCAGGTAGACAAAGGCCATTTTTCCCTCCAGCTTTCAAATGAGCAATAAACTAAAAGCTATTCACTTCCATCTTTCACTTAACATAGCCACAGTCAAAGCAATGATTTCTTTGCTCAGATGAAGTGCCCCTTAAGCATGCCCTAGATTTGCAATGAATTCAGTGTGATTTTAGCTACATAGCTTCCACTGACTTAAATGGAAAATTCATGACAAAAAGACCAAGCGATTTTATACAGAACTTCTTGAAACGATCGCTATACACGTGAGTCAGGTTTTGGAAACCTTAAGGCATCTTTTGTTCCACTTCATACCACCAGTAAATTATAACACATAACATTTTAAGTAACATGCGTATCAAGAATCATAGTAACTGTACTTCAACTACAATAAAATGCACGCATTTAGATGATTAAATAAGATGGGATACTTCCATCCACTAGCCCATTAGTTTGCTCAATTTATTACACAATATTAGACCCGGAACAAAATTATCATCCCCTTTTATATTTAATTATATATGCAATAAATACACAGTATACATAACATAGCAGTTGTTTCTTGCATAGATTCCAGAAGAGCAGCTTTCAAATCCAGATTGAACAGCTAACACCATACTAATGAAATGATTCTATGTTAGTTTCTTCTTCTGTTCATGCTTTTCGGAAAAAGGGTCTGCGACTACTCCCGTAAAAATATGGATCTTTTAAATAAAGGTAACGAAAAAAATAGTGGTGTAATACATGTAGGCAAAGATTTGAAACAAACAGTACCATTGGTTTCATACTGTTCAGATAAAATTGCAGAGGACTTAGATGAGAAGCATCAACAAAATCAATCAAACCATATGCATGAATGAGGGCAGTATAATCAGTTAGTTAAATAGATCCCTTATTATAAGATTTTTCTACTTTTGCATAAGGTCAAACACTAACTTAAAATACTAAATATTTGAAGAAATCTTCACATTAAATACCAAATTTATTTTCAAAGCTATTGTATCAGTGGAAGACATTTAATAACAAGTCTTTAGTCACTGCTGAAGCATTAAGAAATCTTAAACTTCTCCAAAGTTCCTTATAATTTACAAAGTTTCCCTTCAGAAATGGAAATGCCTTTAGACAGTGCAAAACCTTAATCAAAGATGAAGAATAATTTTTCATAACTATTACATATACTTAGGCATCCAGTATTATTTTGTCTAGCTTTTATTAAGAGACTGAAAATAACTACAGGGAAAAATCAATGGGAAATCAAACAACAGAAAACTAAGATACCGTACATCTGCAGGTCAACCCCTCCATCTTGCTGGCATGGCTATCACTCTTTCCTTTGAATTTCTGATGGTAAAAATTCCTAAGGGGAATGTATATCTAATGTGTAAGAAGGAAGCAATGGGAATGTTACTTTCATCTGTCGGAAGACGGAACAATGTAATGATAAATATTTCTTCTTTCGCATTGCTTCAGGTTTGTGGCTATATAGATTGTTCCTAGAAATACTAACAAGTGTAAAAATTACAATTCAAGACAGAAAATGGATGACTAAAGAAAGGAACCATATGTATTCACTGCAAAAGGGTTTGAAGTTTAAAAAACTCGCACATACGTATGTAAATGCAACCTACATATTACATATATGTTTATATGCACACATATATGGATATATATGCGCATAGTTACTTTCAAACTCTCATTACACAGTAATCTATAACCTGTGACCTTTATATGACATGGACTCATGGGAGTCCTTCATTGCAGGCTGTTTCTTTCTGTGGAGTGGACAAATTCAAAGAGGTATAGCTTAGTGAGTGCAAAGATCATATACTTGGATCAGTAATTGCACACCAATACTGAAGATCAATAACAGCAGTATTGGCATCCCAGATCTCACAGGCACCTTGACAGACAGTTTGCTCTCGAAAAGCTGCAGGACCACATTTGAACTCCTCAGTAAGAAAAGCAGGTCCCCAGGAAAACAGCTAGGAGGGAATACTGGAGGCTACATCTCTCCTTGAATCAACACGCTTGTAGGTTTACTTTCCTCTTGCATCTGTTTTCAGGATTGAAACACTATGTAAACCTTAGAGACACCAACTGGTCTTAAAAACAAGAGCGGTGCAAGTATTCAAAAAGCATCAGCATATAAGTTCTCTGCTAGGACCAAAAAGATGGAGAGAACTCTGTAAGTGTACTTTTCTCAGCACAGCAAAGGAAAATAAATGGCTTTCAGTAGCAAAATATCAGCGAATTTGTTAAGACCCATGCCTGTTATGTCTATCTCCTGTGGCATGTCTTTTCTCTGGTTGCTACACCCATCGAGATGAATAAATTTCATGTTCTTTGGGATAAACTTTTCATACAAAAGATTGCTGGCAACCCAGGCTTTCACGTTATGAATACCCTACGACAGACAGTCACTGCAAGTTTCCACCTCATTCTCTTATCATACCATAATCCAGTTTTCAGCCTACAACTAGGACTTGTTTCTTCCTAGAGAGCAGTGAAGCTGATGAAATCACTTCAGATCAAGTAAAACTAAATGGAAGGCTAAATAAGAGCTCATCCTTCACCTGCATTACTTGTAGTCTGCCTCTGAGTCTGTTAATGCAAACCTGCTTCATGCAGAATACCAAATCCAAGTGAAACTAAATTCTGAAAAACATGAAGAGTCAAAAAGAATTTTTGCACTTTTAAAACTACACAGATTTTTCTTTTTTTTGCACATTTTCTGACTGGAAAAAGGGACACCTGTGGCTCCATCCAGGAACCAGAATGCAGCTTGTGTTTTAAACACAACTGAAGTCTGCTCAAAACATGGCTGATGCTAGCAACATAGAGCACATTTGTGTGGCAAGTGTCATTGCTGGAGAGGGTTAAGTTGTTGTATCCAGTGTTTCCTATCACCTCATTAGTTTTTACTGTATATATAATGAATGCACAATCTATCTTTAGAGGGAATAATAAAGACGGGCAAAATGCTGCTTAAATACTGAAATTTTGAAAGCAGAGAAGGAAAACACCAAGACAACAAAGAAAAGTGAAGGGGAAGAAAAGAAGGTGCAGCTCCTTGAGTCATCTCTTTCTAAAGCACAGCGATGAAGCAAATGTTAGAAAAAGTGGTTTGAGGTTTGTTTTTCTGTTTTAAATCAGCATAAGGTTTACCATAGTCATGCTTGGATTTGAACTGCTAGCCCTCCCTTAGTCCCTGGCTCAATTTAGTGGTGGCAGAAACTAACAAGGCCGATTGCTTAGACCCCAGATTACCAAAGGCATAAAAGAAATGCCTCAAGAGAAGAGCACTACAGATAGCACAATTGGTGAGCAGAAGCAGATGAAAGCTGGTTTATCCCCTCTACGAATAGGGAAGGAACTGGCCAGGGATCAGGCGCATTCGTGAGACTGCCTCACAAAGATAACACTGGCTGTGCTCTCTCCAGAGAAAAACAAACCAAACCAAAGAAACAAGCCAATGTACTTCCAGGACACATCCTCTGTCCTCCTCCTCTCAAATGATTAGAGTCAGCTGGAAAAGTAATTTCAGAAGAAATTACGGAGACAGCTTTAACTTTAGTTCCTTCATAAACCTCACGGGAACCGCAAGCAATTTGAAATACATGAACTTTAGGGCAAAACGCCTGGCTAGTGCCCACCTTGCCATTACCTCCTAACGCTTGCAGCTTTCCATTACCATTACTTTAAAAAACAAAATGTCACAATGTTGGAGTGCAGCTTCTGCTATTTGGAGTGTTGTGAAAACCTAGTGGACATCAATTAGTCATCCCAACACACAAACATATGCTGCAAATTTTAAAACACTGTGTAATTAAAAAGACTACTTTAAAATGCTCACATACGGTGCTGCAGATTTTCAACTGTTTGGTTTTCAACAGCCTCCCAACATTACATTTTTCTCCTCTTCTTCCTTTAAAAGACACACCCCCACAGAGTCACACAATTCTCTGCTTGCGGATGAAAGCCTGGAACTATAAACTTTATTATGTTCAATGAAAAAGAAATAAAATAAATAAATAGAAAAAGAACCCAAATCAAAATATCACGTAGAGTCAAATCTGTTACTTGAATATTTCAGGATAATAACATTGATGCTTCAGCATCAAAAGAAAGCATCTAAAAATTTACTATTTCCGAATGGTCCCAGACGCTAGCATCCATGTAGCTATACTTTAGTCACAACATGTGTGATTTTTCTGAGCTATCAAGTACTGTATTTAAGCAATTTTCCCCCACAATTACAACTGCTTTGTTGTTTCCAAACCTTACAAATGTTTAAGGGGAGATGAGTCATTCAATTGATTTATTTTTATAATTTGTAACGTTCCTTTAGAACACGACTAGTATTTTTATGTTGCAGAAGGGTTCAAAAGAAACCAGTGTTCTTACCAATTAAATAAACTGGAATCTGAAATTACATTACGGTTTATAAACAGAATTTAAGGTCCTGCTGAAGGAACTCTGACATCCTTTCCTCATCTCCCTAGTTTCTTAATGACAACTTAATGAAGCTTAGAGATAGGACTACTTCTATTTAATTAAAACTAACGCTGCTTGAAAGGGAATTTGATTAAGAATAAGGGAAGTCATATGACTGGGACTACAGTGACCTGGGTCCTATCGCTGCCCATCGTAATTCACCTTGGGTGAATGATTTTTTCTTTTCTCTCCATTTTCCAACCTGTAAACCTGGGAATTAATGAGAAGGAAGAAAAAAAAGATACTGACCTCTGTCACAAAGCATCTGAATGCTAAAAATACTCTTTTAAATGATAAAGCCACAGGCATTTCAGGTAACAGGGGTCACAATGAATTGTAGATACATCAATTTGCACATCCAACTACTTACATATGCATTAACATATGAACATTTAAATCAATGTTAGCAACAAGCGTAGTCCAAGGTGGAGTTCACTTCAACGTAAGTCCAAAGTCATTGTAACCATTTTAAAGAAGCTTCTCTCACTTCTAGCAGAGACTATGTTCTGTGCCACAACCTGCACTATGTGTACCAGTCAAAGGTAACTTCTTTCCTCTGCAAAGAATTTTTCTTCATTATGAATACTTTTTTTAACTGGAAATGGACATGACATTTTCTACAACCCAGAATAAAAACAACTGGCTTTTTCATCTCATTTTAATGGGCAGACTGAAGTGTCCTGAAAATAGTGATTTGTTTACAATGATAACATTCAACACTGCAAGAAAATACAGACAGATTAAATGCAGTAAGATATATCAATTTTATTGTAACATAAAAACCCCTCTAATTAGAAAGTAAGCTCCATGAAAATAGACAGTAAACTTTTCTACTGAAGTCATCTAGCATAGTAGGTCCAAATCCCTGACTTTCATTAAAAAACGGAAGATAGAGTGGAGACTTAATAAATATCATGAACAATTCTAAGTTTTTAAAATAAGTACAGATTTTATTTTTACATATACATATTCTTAATAAAGGACGTAAAATAGTCTGGAGTGTTATACCCAATAATTAAAACTACTCCAGTACTCATCCGTACAATGTATTCTGCTGTCCTTGCTGTATACAATCACAAATCTTGAGTCATATGTGAAAACGGTGCTTTTGGCAGAAACCTAAGCCTTGTACCGTATGAAATCAGACCATCAAAGTTTGGCTTTAAATTCTGGAAATCTTAACATCTGTTTAACCATACTAATTTGACTGCAACACTTTAAAATAGCATTTCACTGTCCAGTAAGATCTAGTAAGTCTATCAAAATCTTAGTAATACTGAATGATGGTAAATATACTTGTATTAGCAAGTCCTGTAAATCATATTATGTAACTTTATTATATTTATTCACTCACTCAAAACCCACACCTGAGTGTATACAATGTATCTTTGCCACTACTTCAGATGAAAAAGCCTGTTTCATTTAGAGGAAATATCACATGAGCAATTTTGAGCTTCATGTCATTACAGCAGAAAAGCATTGAAATTTTAAACTGAACAGTCTTTACACTTATTCTTTAAGGTCACCTTCACAAAAATAGCACAATGGACGTGGTTCAATCCATATCATTTTTCTGTTAAGACTCTGAATTGATTCCATAATCATATAAAAACAAGCTCAATACACAATTAGAGCTAACTGTTGCCCTTGCCACTGAAATGCACAAGGCAATTTGTGAAGGAAAAGAAAGAAAATAATATTACTTTTCTGAGGTTCACCGCTTAAACAGGTATTTTCCATAGTAAGTGACATTTCTCAGCATAATTCTGAGAACTAATCAGATGGGTTTCAAGAATATGTCAAACCATTGCCCCAGGCAATGTTCTGAAAATTAAACTTACACTGCGTTCAATTCAAAAGAAATGAATTACTTTTTTCTAATGAATGCTTTTCTGTATATTAAAAATGAGCATACTTGCCTTTTTAATATAAATATGCTTTCAATTACAATCAGCTTTACTGTCTTGAATATCTTCAATGTGATAATCAGTAACTTTGATTCTATGTTCCACATAACAGGCAAACAACAAACATATTTCTGATATTGTTGCATTAAAAAAATGGGTCTTTCGATAGACAGCTTGCCAGAACTAGTTTTCATATAAGTGTGTACCTTTCCTGCAACTTTCATTCTGCACATCTGAAGGACAGGACTACCTATGTATTCTGAGCTCACTAAACAAGCTAGAGACTGCAAGCAGCAATGTTTTGGAGCATAGAAGACAGAGCAACCCAAAAAAATTTTTTACTTTCTCTTTAGAAACTGACATGGTTGCAACCACAGTGAAAGACACCCCTGAATTATCAGAGCAGAATCAGAGTGATGCCCCTACCATCTCCCATCACCATAAAATAAGCTAAAGAAACATGGTCTAAATAAAGAAAAGCAGATATAAAATTGTTCAGAAAACAATGCTGAGAACAGTTGTCAATTGTAACTATCGCACGAGAAGGATATTTTGAGTGTAATTCCCATCAATTTAATATGCTATTACTCCCAACACCTAGATGACCAATCGTGGTCATTAAACTTGCAGCTTGCATGAGTTCAAGCACAAAATAAATAGAATTAGACTCCAACATAGCACAGGGAGAATTTGCCAGGGACCTAAGGTATTTCACAGACGCATGCCCCCCTCACTTCCTGCCCACCCCATTCCAGACTCATGTATTGGTTGCTCCCATGTACTTGGTTTCTAAGCTGTTAAATGTTTTTGGTTTTAAATAAAATAGAGAGAGAGAGTTTGTGTTGCCCACAGATATGCGTTACTCCCTGTCCTGGGTTCAGCAGTAGCAGTCATTTTTCTCCTTCTTAGTAGCTGGTACAGTGCTGTGGTTTTGACTTTCAG
>JANHGB010018684.1:12765-25590 GCA_026283785.1 Coracopsis vasa | reverse complement strand
TGGCTATTTGCCAGGTCCATGATACTTTTTTCTGAGATTCAGTCCATTGGGCTGTAACGAAGCCAGGAGTTAGAAAAGATGTCCTCTGATTTCAGCAGAGGAGGAGGAATGCACGGTTCTGCTCCCCTTTACCGCAACTCCTGATTACCTTGACTTGCAGAAGGCTGATCCAGATGGTGAGCACAGGACTGCAGGCAAGCCTGTTTCGAATGAATCCTCAGTGTGGAAGGGTGGAATAAGCCATATGTTTTCACAAATTAGGGGTGACTCTCCAACGCCTGAATGATGAAGCAGATCCAAGAGTAAGTTATGCATGATCCTCCCCGATGAGTGAAGAGAAATGTTTTATTCAGTGCCTCATGCTGTGAGCTATATTTATACCAAATGTATCTTTGTACATTTTAAAATGTTACCTATTAGAGAATATTGCAACTGCAACAGCGGGCTATGTACACTCGCATTTAAACCCCAAGAGCTACAGGGGAACTATACGTAGCCTTGACATCATCCAGCTGTGAAGTTACTTGTCCAGGTGACTCAGAAAGGCCAAAGACCTTAAAAACCAGCTAGCAGACTGCCTTGAAGAAAGCCTTTTTCCTCTGTTCACAAGGTATGAAGCCTCTGAAATGATCTGACAAGGTGGAAACGTAACTAGCACTTTGTTTTCTGATCTTTGTTATGGTAACTATTTATAGTATCTACTATCGTAAACGTTCAAGACTTAATTTTTTTTTAAATTTCCAGTTTCTGGATTCCTTGGATTATGTTAGTTACTTTTTTCTTCATTTGCTTAAAATATCCCCCCCCAAAAAAAGATAAATAAAATTCTACACATCAAACTGAAATTATTCTTTTAATCTCAAAATTGTTGCAGAGAATTTATAAACCATCAGGAACAGAAAAGGCTGCTCAGGTAGAGGATGGGAGGGAAGCAGCCCTTTGCTTGCCCCACAGCCCACAGGAGCTGCACCGCCTTCAGAGGTAGCTTACAGCAAAGAAAGGATGCAACCAAACAGTGCTCTCACAGAAAGACTATATTTCAGATGGAAAGAAAATAATGGTAAAAGCAAAAGCAAAGATCATTCAGACTGAAAATCCATAGCTACTCGTAAACATAATAACTACAATCACATTTATCGACTAAGTTGCAGAGTTAGAGCCCATAGGCAGGTTCATTGGCTAAGATGAATCGCCACAGCACCATTAACTTTAAAACTCCATGCTTGATCTCGTTCACTGTGCTCCCAAAATGGCCATGGTAGGTTGGGGTTTTTTCCCCTTCTATTGTACAAAACACACCAACCATTTTTAAAAGTATACTTGCTGCACAGCTTACATTTCACTTATTTTACACCTCACTGTAATTCGTTCCCCAGCCTAATCTGTATCTAAACACATGCAGCAATGCAGCCTACCAGTACCCCACTTATGAAATTCATAAACCACAAAGACCATAGGAAAATTGCTGAAGCTATCTCCTGACCTTTTAATCAGTCGTTACCTTCTGCAACAGAATTTCTCAGACCTCAGCTGCTCCGAATTCTCGCCTGTCTCATGTAATGAGCAGATGTGGCAAAGAAAGGCTTTGTAACATGATGAAAGTTATGATGACAGGTCTTTCTCTGCCAGATTTTTATGTTTTTACAGGCTGACACTGAACTGCAGCACCTTTTTTTTAATTCAGTTTCTGACAAGAACATATAAAAAAACATATTAAAGGCAACAATAAATCCACTAAAATATTTCTCTTGATTCAAGCAGATCCACACTTTACACTACCATGCAATCATACTCAGTTTGAATTTACCCATAAATATCGACCCCAACATCTCAGGACTCATGGTGCCTTGCACGTCCCTTCTACCACCTAAAAATAACCCCATGTGTTACTTGGTGAGGGAAATGAAGATGATGATATGATGTAGGAATATTTAACTGACAGAAGAAAGAAAAACTGAACCAAACGCCAAAGACAATGATAAAAGGAAAACAGTCCTCTCTCTCCCCTGGGCAGTAAAGCAATTATGAGTGCGAGAGCTGCTCGGTGGTTATTATTGCAGGCTGAAGTGGTAGCATTCTCCATGATTATCACAAATGTCTCCACCGGGAGGAGGGAAGTGGGAGGATTTACCAAGCAGCAAATCCTCTATTTCCCTCCTCCTGTTCCAATGATTCCTGCTGAACTGAGCTCTGACAACAGAGAGGTGCAGCCCTAGACAGCTCCAGCAGATTTATACTGGCATCCAGCAGAGCCGGACCAGGACAGGGCAGCCATGGTGACCACATCAGTATCGATCATCTCCTTGCCAAGCTCACCCAGACCTGGTGAGAACCTCCAAGGGTCCCAATAAAGCTTCTGGCTGAAAGCAGGGGCATCTTAGTGTCCTTTCAATATCTTTAAAACACGGCCTTTTATCCCTTTTGCTTTAATTCAGAACATTTTGAAAAACATTTATGAAATTAACATTCCAAGTTAATTCTCAAAAAAAGTCGAAGTGCTTCATCTTGGTGTCAACATTTCCAAGTGTTTTTACACAATTAAAACTTTGGTCAAAATATTTTGATGATAAGACAAAAGTGGTAAGAGTGAAATTAAAACATATAAAATAAATAAAGAAAGAACGGGAGTTTCCAACTACCTTCACAATTACCACAGCTGCTGACACCTACCAGATCCCCCTACCAAACAAACAGATAACTTCAAGGCTTACCCCTATGTGAAATGGGCCAATAACTGTGTCTAGCTATTAGGGTTACACATGAGCAACACTCCACAGGCTGACACAAACTTGCTCTGCCAGTGAGCCAAAACAAAAGTAATCAAAAAACCAATAAAGCAAATAGCTTGGCAGGATGCTGAGCCCAAGCCAATGCACTTCACCACTTGGGCCATGCATGAAGTCAGCGCTAGCCCCACACTAACACCACCTCACAACTGCTGCCCCATGAGGGTTAAAGCACAGGTAATTCTTGAATGCCTGCTTTGCAAAGCACTTCAGTAACATACTTCTAAATGTCTACAATATAATTAGACTAACAATAAGGCCCACAAAGTTTAAAATACGTCATCATCCCTAGGACTACTTCCTCTAGAAGTGAAGTGTATTATTAGTGGGATAAAAGGGGAAATGGTCTGCATTGTCTAAGCAATACCTGGTCCATTAAGGGAAAAAACTGCCTACTGGTCTGTTGCTTTAGTATTTTCCTGGCTAAACCAACATATGGTTCGTTATTATTGTACATTACGATAGCCCCTAAGGAACCCAGCTATATCAGGGCCTCAGTCTGCTAAGCACTTGTACAAACACAGGAAAAGAGCCCCTCCTCTGAAGAGCTTGCTGTCTAAACAGAGGAGACAGACAAAGGGCTGAGATGCAGTGTGAGGGTTTGCAAAACTCATCTTACATCAGGGTTTTCTTTCCTCCAGTTGGTTTTTCTCTTTGCTGAAAAGAGGATTTTATTTTTCAAGAGACAAAGGAAAATGAAGGGAGGGACATAAAAAAGGCTGAAGAGATGAACAGACAGCATGAAAACCAGGAACAGCGAGGTTAATGAGAAGAAACCAAGATATGAATAAATACATACAATTTCTACATTTCCAAGAGCAAGGGGAGAATCTTTTCACCACATGTGCAGAAGATAAAATAAAGAGCAACGGGTTCATACTGCAGGAAAAACATTAGATATTACAGAAAAAAGTTTCATGAAGGTAAGACTGGGGAAACTGAGGGACAGGCTGCTGGGAAAGCTGGAGAGACACCAGCAGCAAGAGATGGCCTCAAAGACACAGTGAACATTTATTAGGAATGACCTAGACATAAGTGACTTGGACCAGGCTGAGCTCCCTGCCCTTGCAATCATTCTCCCATTCTTCTTGTTCCAGTAGTGTCACTCCTACCATGCAGTTTTGGGCAACGATCACTGCTCTGCTATGGCGACTGTAGGTACAAAATGAGCATGTTTAAAGCTCTCTCAGAAATACAATCAGAGGTGAAAGCACCTATTTCCCCATGTTCTCACTCATTTTTGTATTTATACTCCCCCAGACATCTAGCTATCTTGAAGTTTTAGTAAAGAGGGATCATATACACAATGAAATATACCCAAAAGGGAAAAAGAAAACACAGCCTTTTCAACTTCATGTGAAAAGCCAAGCAGTTGAAGGTCAAAGTTGAACTTCCTGGGAAATGCTATAGATACCACAAGTTCATCTTAGATCCTGCAGCCCACAAGCACTGAGACAGCTCTTCAAGGGCTAGACAGGGAGAAGGAACAGCAGGTTATACAGCAGCATCAGCTGAGAGAAAAGCCTTTGCTAATTCCTTGAAACAGATCCATGACACATTAGGTAGGGTTGATGTCCTACACAATCCCCTTCCCTTGTGAAGGATCCCTTTCTACCTTTTCACTCAGGACAAACGGAGCACTTAAGATAACCAGAGCTGGGAGCACACAGGGTTTATGATGGGGAGTGGGTGGGTGGTGTGGAAATACTGATGAGCCTCCAAGTGTCTTCCTTGTCTTGTGAAGTAGCAGTGATATCTAACGGCAGGCGAGAGCCCATCTGCTAGCTCCTGTTCTCTGCTTCTGCTGCACAAGATGATCTTTTCCTTTACTCCAGGAAAAGAACAGTGATGCCTTTTCCCTGATTTACATTCTGGATGATCCAAAAAAACCTGCCAACTCCCTCTGCTCTCTGCTGTTGAAGGGGACAGACCAAGTGACTCAGAGACAAGAATACAAAACACTATTCACAACTCCCCATGATCACTAAAGAGTGCAAAGTTAAGGTCCTACAGGGCATGGATGATGATGCACTGCTTGCATTTTGGATTTGCAATGGATAATGTCCTGTTTATGTATTGCTACTGAATTTCCAGCAGGAGAGTCATACCCATAAGATACGCTCATCTGAAACACCTTTATTTTCCCCACAACACTCTATTTTGACCATAGAATATGTTCCTTCTCTCCTCTTTTGAAAACCTGTTAAGAAAGATATCATTATCCTGAGTGGGGAAAAGGCTCATATGAAGCCTCTTCTAGTCTTTCATAGAAGTCTTCCCACAGTCAAGATCAGCCTACTGCAGAAATAAACAGAAGTTAAGAGCTCTCTGTATCTGCTTTCAGCATCACAGATGCTATTGTTAACAGAGCAGCACTTGGAAGGAGTGAAGTGCTCCACAAGTGCTTATCTTTACGACCTGCCTCTAGAGGAGAAACGAGCTCATTATTGTTATCCTAAAATATTATTATATTAAAGCACAATAATATGGTTTCATTGTTTAGATCACAAGAACTTTGGTCTCTGAGTGGTTTCTCGTTGGATTGTTCCAAACACATAAAAAAAGGCAGCCCATGTTTTACTGAATCTAGCTGGATTTCAGGATTGCAGGGCTCTAGTAATTCAGTTGCTTCTGCAGCCTGGAGGAAGTGTTCACAAAGATCGTCTCCACCAAACCCAGCTTTCCCCTCTCCATCACCTCCCACCCCCAGCAGAGTAATTAGCCTCAACACTTAAAGAGAAAGGATAAACAAAACTGAAAAACCCAAACCAACACTCTAAAGCACATAACCTGGAATCCTTATTCTGATCATTTTTCCTTCACTGACTCATCTGTCTTTGGGGAATTCAGTTAGTTACATTGCTAGACTAAAAAAACCCTGAAGCTGTCCTTGAAATGAATGGCTCCATTCATTTAAGTGGGAGCGTGTTCTGGTTTTGTTACCTGACCCCATATTTCTATAACAGAATCACAAGGCAAGTAAGTAAAATAACCTGTTCTCAACTGTGGCTGCCTGGTTAAATCCTCCTATTACATTATTTTTTGTTAATTTTCTAGGATTAAGTGCACTAGGAAAGGACAATATCTATCACCTCCCCGTGAAAACACAGTTTTCAAATATCATCTGAATGATTTAGTGCCACTCAACCCATCAACTTTGCTTTAGCAATTGAAAAGAAAACCAAGAGAATTAATTAATAAAATGAGAGGAAAGAAGGAAGTCATCTTAAATAACCATTGCCAGAGCTCACTATAAACAACAGCAGCCTTTTCATCAGTGGACTTTATCTCAGATCCAAACTGCAGTCATATTCTTCAAAGAAAATAGAGTTGTTAAATTGTAACCCAAAATCTCCTCATGGCATTCACAAAAATGAGAGTTGGTTTCCTTAACCTTTCCATCATCCTTTTACAAGGTTTTCAGGAATGCATCTCTGGGAAGACCCCTTCCCAAAACCACTCTACAAGTTATTACATCTCAGACATGTCGGTGCACGACTACACCCACATCCAACACCACCACTTCAGCTGACATCTCAGCATGGGCATCAGTCCAAGCCCCCAGAGCTTGACACATCCCAAACCAGGGTTCACCTGTGCCAGCTGCCTGGAGCAGGGGTGGGGTTGTGCACCCATGGGTGCTCCCACTTGAGCATCCCTAGAGGGGCACCTATGGGTGCACTACTGGCCCCTCTGTGTGCACAGAAATCAGTCACAATTTTGGCCTGACATGCAAATAGGTCTTTATGATTCCCAAGTTCTGTAACAGACAAATACACCTCATAAGTGACTGTCTAACTACCTTTTTTTTTCCTTTTTTTAATGGAGCTGGGCAATTATTTTTAAACCCTGCTAAGAGGAATAATAGCTGACTTCATAGAGCTGGCTGTGAACAGCCCATAATGCTTGGGGAAAGTCCAGGCTGAAATGCTCTGTAGTTTAATGACACGTTACATAGGGAGAAAAAATGTATTTGGAAGGAAATACTATTAAAAAAGGCAAGAAATAAAATGCTGTACTGTAAAATGTTTATAAGGGGAAAAAAAATCTGACTATTCAATTTTCAAAAGGTTTCAGAGCTTCTCTGCCTGGTCTATGATGAGTAAACGAAAGAAAAATGTCCTGGTTCTGGAAAGTACTGAAGATGACCTTACAGGACCTTCTTTGTTCTGGGAGACAAACTAAGGAAGGTAAAACAGGTGCTATTGTTAAGAAAGGGACATTCAGCCCGAGGATGATTATGATTCTTCAAGCTGTAGAAATGCAGTCAGAAAAATCTGCAGCAGCTTTAACTTCTATTAATAGTACAGAAGCATGTTCTGGCATTAAAATAATGAGGAATGCTAATTCCAGATCCCTTTTGATCCCATCTCTCTCTCCCTCTTTTTTTTTTTAATGACATATCTATTCTTTTTATTTTAATGCTTCTGATTATTCTGCAGATAATTATTCATAAATAGTTTCCAGTAAAACCTGTTTAATAACCCGTTTTCACTTAGCATCCCCGAGCAACACAAGATTTCTAATTACTTCTAATTACTTACATCAACGGTCACCTCTCAAAGATGACAAAGACCTCCCAGAAACAATCCCATTACAAACGTGCTCTTTGGATTCCTGGGTTACTAAGTCACAGCCTGCCTATTCTATACATACGGTTTCTACAGAGCCCATTTGGTGGCTATAAGCCATATAATGCTGGCATTTCCGAAGCAGTCTGATTAGACACCCATTTCCTGACTATCCTTGAAGGACAATTTTGCAGCTGGAAAACTCAATTTCTTTAAAAATCCTAGCTGTGCAGTTGTTACTTTTTTAGAAGCACATAATAGATATTTTTCCTCCAGCAAAAAGGTCACATAAATAGATACTGCAGCACTAAGAGCTCTTTCAAACAATTAAAAAAGTCTTGATCAGCAATTCATGTATCAAGAGACCCATGAAACAACACAGTGCTGTGATGTATATCCAGTAGGTCCTGTAAAACATGAGCTTGAGACACTCGCTGTAGCCAGCACTCTATAAATGAATAGAAAAAAGAAGCCTCAGCCACAGAAAGCTCTCAGCCCACGTTAGGAAAGATGTAACAGATATCATTTTAATCTTGTAAGTCCTTCTGAGCTGGCTTACGGCCTGTCTGTACAGCATTGTGGAATACTGGTCCATGTGTGGAATACTCAGGCACTGCCAAAAAAATGGAGAAGTTTAAAAATAAACAAACAATATTTTTTTAAATAAATACATATCAAATGAGGAAGAGATACTAGAAAGGAAAAGGCACCAGTAAAGCTGGTTTCAGTTGGTTGGAGAGGCAGTCTCGATGATTCGGCTATTAGCTACCAGCTAGGTGTGATTTAATTAAATACACATGAATTGTTAATGGGAATTCCTTTCCAGTGTTGCCTTTCCAAAGAGGTAAATGGAAGATGACAGCCAAACACCTGCCAGCCAACGCAAGGAGGGAGCCACCGCTCGCTAGCATGGCTGTTCCCTTCTCATCTCTGCATTATCAAAGCAGCAAGCAAAGCACAGGCTGGTGCACAGCTCCCCTCCTCAGGCAGTTATCAATGTCAATCTTTATCTGTCTGACTGTGACCACAAATAATGAATGTTAATGGAAGAGCATGTGTTCCTGTGTCAAGTATAGCATGTCTCATTTTGCAACTCAGGCCAGGAGTAGTATTGATACAACACGCCTGTGTAAACATCAGTTCACAGCAGACAGGTAAATAATGACAAGAAATTTCCTCTATTTCAAGGAGCTCACAACACAAAGTTACTTTGGGTACAACAACAAGAACAGAATCCAGTGCCTGATAGCCACAGCTATTTAGAGGGTGGTGGTGAGCTCTTTCTGGAAGCAACAAGGTAGGAAGTTCAATATAACATTGTACAAAATATTCTTAACTACTCATCCCGTGTAGGCAAAGAGGAGACCAGAGAACCAAAAAGTTTAAAAAAGCAGCATGAACAGAAGAAAGAGATTGCTGAAGGAGTGCCAGGGTGAGAGAAAATATTGTTGTTCAGATGCAGGCAAGAAAGAAATTCAAGGGCAAAGACAAAGAACAGGCTACACTGATTGTCTCTATTCACCCACCATGTATGTGCCACCATCCCTTGGGGAGAAGGCATGGGTGAGAAACTTCACATTCGCTAAAACCACTCAGAGAATAGCCTGCTGTGGTGAAGATATATGCAGCTCTGCATGCATCATCTAATATCTGCTTCCCTAGAGAGCTGAAAGATGCCTTCTGTTTAACTCAGCAAAGGTCTGCTTATTTCCACGTGGAAATAAGGTCTGTTCCTATCCATATGGGGAAGAAAGAGACTGACTGCACTAGTTTCCCAGGCATCTCAGCTTTACTGGAAGAGGCTATGGGAGGGGATCCAGCAAGACATATTTATTAAGAGGGAATTTCAAAAGCTTAATGTGGAATAAAAAACACTGACAGCGGGAATACTCAACAGATCGCCAGTACCTACCAGCCAAAGTCCCAGTCTTTACCCTGGCTCAGCAGCACAAGAGCTGCCAGAGACCAAAGCTGTGCTCAGCGAGCACCCGTCCTAAACCCAGCTCAGAAACCTCTCACAAAAAGCAGTCCAGCACATTGACTCAGTAAAACATGCATCACACATGTACCTTGAAGCACAATCAGATACCCACTTTTCAAGTCCGTCTGATAGTCAGAGCAAGGACTCTGCTGTTGAGAAACACACCACACTGCATCTCTGAGCACCAGGCTGGCACCATGCAGGGGTTTACTGAGCACACAGTCAGTCTCTCTGGGCATATTTCAAATGACAAGCCATGTGCAGTGTAAGACTGAAACCTCTAAATGAAGATTAGTCATTGCAATTCTTTGTTAGCAGGCTCTGGAAGTAAAAGTATGTTTCCAGTTTAGTGAAGCAAATGCATATTGCTTTTAACTTACCCTCTGAAGTGCTGTCACCTGTCAAAATCTCTTCACTAAGTCATGATAGCACACATCAGGAGCACTGAAGATGCAGACATACTGCCTCATGGCAAAGGGTTGACATTTCTTGGTGAGGACACACAGCCCTCTGCTACTACAATAGCAACACCCTGCCAGAAAAATCACTACAGCACCCCTTTGAGGAATAAAATCCTGGAGAATAAAGAGCAGCTAAAAAGCATGTCCTCAGAGGTACACTGCAGTCTGGATAAAGGCATAAAGATCACACCAAGTCACCCAGCTGAACCGTATACAGCACAGAGAGAAAGGAAGAAGAAAAGGAAAGGGGTAAAGTAGGGAAGGAAAGAAAAAGTTAAAACCCACCACCCTACAACTATGCCACACACCCAGCAAGCACTGGGGGATCTACTCCCTTTATTGGCTTGTTAGCAGCCTTACAGCTGAAGCACACCAAGCCATGGGGCTTCTACTGATCACCTTAATCTGCCTCACAGCCCCTCAATATTCAGCTGCATAGAAAAGCAGTTAAGAGTCAAGCATGAGCACTCTGTGATATCGAACGAATATTGGAAAATAGCATAAATAGCTTTTTTATTCAGTACCACCAGGCTAAACTTGGCTGCTAGCTTGGAAGTCATTTTTAACTAGGTAATTGAGTCTGTTGAAGCAGATGCTACCTTCTAAGAAGCTATTTGACTGTCTGCTGGCTAGAGAAGCCAAAATTCAACATGTGACCCACTAGCTCCTCTTTCCTTTAGCTCTGCTCTCACAGCTCAGGTGACAACAGGAAAAATACCTGCCTTTATAATGCTATGTAGATTCATGCATGTCTAGTAATAACTTAAACTAGACACACCACAACTCCCATAGATGTTATCAAAGCTAGTTTTAAACCAGCTCTGAAACTGATGGTAACAACTTAACACAAGCTAATCACCAAAGTTTTTAACCAGCTCCTTGTGTGGGTTTTACAGCTGCAGTGAACTCATTGTCAAAATATCTCTATTAAGGCTCATGAATATGTGTCTGAGGCAATCACTGAAGCACAGGCACACCCCGTGGTTACACCAAAGTAACAGATAGGTGCTGGGCTTCTCTATTCACCTCCACAGACAACTAATGAAGTACCTCAATCCATCACAATTCATTAGCAGCCCAGGATAGTGACAGCTCTATTATTTTTACCAAACCTGGCAGGGACAGTGTCTCTTTGTTCCAGTTTTTGATGTGTCTATATTTTTCCTCCCCTTTCCATACATCAGTCATTCCTACAGGACAGATTTCAATCCAGCTAGGGTGGCATGGGGAACCAGTGTGTCTTTGAGTCCAGGCACACAGAACAGCTTGGATATTTTGTCACTGAAATAAAAGTACTATACTTTATAAATTGATTATTTTTGTCTAGGGTTGAAGTATCAGCCCTCAAGAAGGGCTTGTGTACCTACAGCTGTGACCATGGATTTTTACTGTATGAGCCAGTGCAAAAGAAGACACTACCTTCAGTGCAAAATCCATCTTTCTGAAATAATGTTCACTTGAATGCTGATAACTGCCAACACAGGGTGCTCAGAAAGCCTTTCAAGGGCAAATTCTCATGCCTCTGGTAACAATCATTATCACTTGCACTACTATTAATTCCATTGATTTCTGGCTCTGGTATATCACTGCCTAAAGTACTATTTTGGGAGGCAGCATTTTTGTGACTAACAGCATTCAAGTGTTTTTATAGGTATACTAGCAGAATAGAGTGCTATTCAGTGCGAGCAAAGACATCAGATGCAGTTCAGATGCTGATATTTGAGATACATAGCACAATTCCCAGGGGCATTCGAAGAGATTCTCTGAAAAATAACATGAGAAACAGATCCTCTTTTTCCTTCCTCTTCTGGTTTCTAATCCACTACAAAGTTGTGATGTGTCAGAAAGCACTTGTGGAAACAGGGTAGCCAGGTGACTTGTCCTCTGCCTGCCAAAGACCTAAGGGTTTGAATAGCATGAAGAGCTTACTGAACTACAGAGAGCTTTGGATTTAAAAGAAAATAAATACTAATTTGGTGCTTTTAGCAATAGGACATAATCTTCTGCTGCTGTTTTGCATGTTCTTCACATGCAGGACACTACTAAATCAATCCTTACCCATATGCACAACGACCAGTTGACTTGCATGTACTGCAGCCCCTCTGGTGTTGAAAACATGCAGACACCTTTTTCTTACCATCCTTACCACACATGGAGAGCATTTTAGCAAGCTTTTGCAGCTGAACTTATAAGAGCTAGAACCTGAAAACCCAAGATAAATTTCTCTGAGCATTACCACAAACTACCGATATTGTTAGTGGTTCTTACTCGTGTTGCCATAGAATACATATTAATAGCATTATACAGATTCTTTATTTCAGTAAGCAGCAGGTTGTTACAAAAGGTATCAATGAGCTGGTGGCAGGTACACAGCAGAAAGCAGGATGGCATTCGGTAGCTGTGACGCAGTGATGTGGACTTATAGGAACATCCTGATCAGCCTTGAGGCTTAGAGATTGTCTCCCCCTGTGCAACTGCTGGCAAGTTCTCCTTCCACATTAGCATATCAAAGCATATACCAACAACAAAATTAACAAAACACGAAGAATGAAGGAGACACACTGAAACTGAATTTGGAAACCAGAAAATAAGCACATCTGCCATCATTTCCACACGTGTGTACTTTCAGCTGAATATAAGCAGCCCTGCAGAAGGCAAAATTGTTCTGGGCTGGTTTGGGCCTGATTATGCCTTATAGAGATTTTGTTATTTGACATGAGATGAAGCAAGTCTGTAAATGAATATCCACACACAGAACACTTATTGCCATTGCAGTTCTTAAACACTGTATCTTCCACTTTCATCCTGTATGGATATTGTTCATACCATTCGCATACTGCTAGGTGCATAACGAGGCACGGGGCAGTGCTCAGTTAGCCTGCTGCTTCCCTCAAATGGCAGCTTGTGAATCTGGGCTGGGAACAGTTTAAATACATTAACCAATTTAATTCTGTAAATGAGCATAATATATTGGGTAACTAATAATCTAATTGCTATTTACTGTGTGTTTATCCTAATAGTAATGG